>VXAU01002828.1:1099466-1113204 GCA_013399695.1 Formicarius rufipectus
TTTTTTTTGGGGGTGGGGTGGGGTGTGTTGGGGTTTTTTTTGTTTTCCTTGAGAACCTTTCCTCCTGTTTTTTTATGATTTTCTCACCTTCCTTTTCTTTGCTTATTTCTCTCTTTTCAGAGAGAGCTGAAGAAAATTAAATGAGACTGTGGAGTTCCCTGAGTGCTCCCCTTCCTCTCATCACTTTTTTGCTGTAAGAGGACATGTCATCCTCTAGTCCTGAGCTGACATTGGGTTGAGCCATGGCTTTGTAAGTCAGGCAAAAGGCTGAGGAAGTCCAACCTTTAATCAGTCACATGGCAACACAGGTGATGTGGCATCACAGAGTCAGAGACTGCACATTTTAGTCAGGGGTTACCTTTAATCTCTAATTTGGCAAAAAAAAAAAAAAAGCAAGCAAAACAAAGCAGAAATTCCCCTGAAGCATTTAATTTTTGCCTTTAATGCCAGAGAGCTTAAGCGTGGCAGTTTGGTGATGTGCTATGCAAATTAAAGCTGTGAAAAAACAAAGTTAGTTAAACACAAGTTTTTCTTTAACAGGTAATTATTCTTAGCTGTTTCCACATGCCTCCTTACATCCTTGAAACCCTGGAACATTACGATGAAAGACTTATTTCAGAACTCACACATGCACTATTTTGTTAGCAGTGGAAGCACAAGCAGAACATCTGGGTGCCAAGTTCAAGCAAAGTGCAAGGGTTTTTTCTGAATTCAGTGTTGGTGTGTCCCATCATGTAACTATGATATATGATAAAAGGAAAAATCACAGCCAAACTCAACCTTGTTCAAAGTAAGGTGCTAGTGAAAGGATGGGATGGAAAATAAGTACTAATGGATTAATGTTCTATGATAAATGTTTTATTATAAAAGCTAGTGAGTGATTAGATAATTCTTGCTTCCAAAAGCAGGGTTTAAATATTTCTGCTTGGCTTGCAACCAAAATAAATACATCACTTAACTATCTGGTTTGTAGGAACATCTAAATGAATAAAAAAGTAATAGAGACTTGCTTCCTTTTGTACAGTAGGTGTAATAAATAGCCAGTTATAGTAATGTGCTGCTTACTGTTTGGAGCTGTTACGATACATAAAAAGAAGTCATTCTGAGTATTAAACATATAGCCAGAATTCTTCTCTGTGCAACAGAGCTACACAGTCATTAATTAAAATAGTTTTCTAAGGGTTGTTCGGATAAAAAAAATCTGCTTCCTTAGGGAAAATGAAGATACAAACATTGAAAAACCCTGAATTTTGAGACTTATAGAATCTATAAAAACAGTTGAACCAAAATGACTTTATTTTCCACCACTACAGCAGATTTTGAACACAAGTGAACTTGTCAAAATAATAGCAAGATATTAAATATAATCAGTTATAAAATTTTGCTTCTGTAGATATCTTTAATAATTAATAGATCTCAAAAGACTTACAGGCAAAATTAACTTTATCCATTTCACTTATGAAGAAATCAAGGTATTCAGAAGTAAAACAGCTTATTCAACACCATCCAACTAGTCACACTGATTACATTGGTTATACTGGATGAAAATGCTTGAATAGACACCAGACACTTTCTGTTTAAGGCAGTATCTTTACAGGGACAGTGTCCTCAGATCAGACTGTGATGGGGCCTTCTGTGCAGTTTTCTTAGAATAGCCAACATAATTTCAAATAGCATCTAGAAGAATTCAAACAGTCTGGGAGGCCTGGCTGGACCTTGAGGAGAGTCGTAGGAGAAAAAGCAGACTCTATCACATGGATGAAAATAGTCTTATCCTGGGTACAATTACTGGAACATTGATAAGAAAGTCAGAAAAAAGGATGGAATCTCTAAGTCACAGATGCAGTCTCAGTCACAGTTGGTTGATTTAACAGACAGCAAACACAAGGACATGTGAGCTATGGAGAGGAGGACACAGAAGTTGTTTTACTAGAACATCAAATTAGGAGTGAAGTGGTACAATGCAGAGAAACGTGCATATATTCTTTCCTCCTGTTAGCTTAGCATCTAAGTCTGTGCTTTGCTCTTCTTGCTGGATACCCTTGAATTTGTTCACTTCACTTTGACTTGCCTGAGTTAACTGAGGGATGCTCCAGATGCCAAGGGAATATAAAGGACATGCACAATAGTCAAAACAACCATAAGTTGATCAGTAGATATACACACCAAGGTCATGCATTTTTAGAGCATGACCTTATGATATTTTAACATTACAGCACTCTCAAATACTAAACTTAAGGGCTCAGGCTGGTCTTGTTGCTAAAGGCAGACAGACCATTGTCTTGGTCCAGGCAGTCTAGAGATCAGTGTGTGTTTCTACATTTTTATTCTTGCTGTCTGGGATACAGTATTTAAGAAGTATATTTAGTAGGTGGTGACTGCTGACAATGGGATGCTGGATGTGCTGATGGTTTGTTGTTCAGGCATCTGCAATCTCACCACGTTGTTCTGTGAGGACCAGAGCACGAGGGCATGAGTGGACCTACAATGTCTTAGAGTTCCCTGGACTTTAGGGAGATTGTGCTGGCCAGCAGTTTGGGGCTCAGGCAGACTGGCCCTAAAACTGAGCAAATATGGGGGTGCCCAGCCTGTGCTGAAGTCTGTGCTCTCACAGCTGTACTGCAAACAGTCCTCAGATACTCCTTAAAATGCTTGCTCAGGAATGTCTACTCACACTACACTCACTCCAGTGTAAACATACCCTTAAAGCAGATGTAGAACATGCCCCAGGGGGAGATAATGCAACACCAAGGGATGGCTGGTAAATAAAGCAGCCTATGTACACTCTGCCCTGCATATTCGAACTAAGATGAAGGTCAGACTTCAGCTTGGTGCAAAGCTAGTGGAGCATGACAGCTGTATAAAATATGATGTAATAAACATATGGGAGTGTTGCTTTCTTCTGCTGCTATTGGTCTTGTGGGTGTCAGTAGAATGAAGATTTGGCCTGTGTTGTATTGCCCTACAGTAGTTTTACAAACAAGGTAGATTTATATGGCTTTGGAATTAAGCTACTGCTGCAAAAACAAGTCCTGTAGAAATGTTTGATGTGAGAGTATTTACAGAGAGGCTACACTGGTTCCTCTCATATTAATTCTGAGTTTCTCTTAAGGTTATGCAGAGCATAATTCTTTTCCATTTCTGCTAAGGGAGGGGTTGAAAATTATACTTTTATGGAAAGATCCCCAGTCCTAATATCTCTGACTTAAATTAAACTCCTTTATGAAACGACTTGAATTAAGCTGTGCACTGAAAGCCAGTAGAGAATCTTTATATTGATTTGTCTTGCGTGAATAGTGTAAGTTACAAAGAAACTCAGCTGGTGAAGCTGAGTGGCACATCCATGAGTAAAGATACACCACCACCACTTCAATTTAACATAGTATTTCCTTTGAATTTCAATGAACAACAGAATTTGAGTTTGATGGCTGCTGAAGCCTTTCTCAAAGTTACCTGGGCCCTTAACTCCCACATAATTGAAATAGGAGCTGATTGCTCTGAATACCTTTGATCAAATGAACACCAATATTTTATCTATCAAACTTCAGTATATTTTAAGAACATATTTCTACTATTAAAATATTCACAAATGCCAGAGAAATATCTGGTCTCATGAATGTTTAGCAACAATTATTTCAGCAGTCCCACTGGAGCATGACATGTGCCCTCGAGTTACCTGAGGAAGAAGCAGCAAAAACTTTTTGCCTATGTGTTGCATGAGTGAGACGAAGACTCCCGTGTATCACTGTTGCCCATCATATTGCTGAAATTCTTATAAACTAAAACAGAACTATCTCATGTAAATGCACGTGAAGTGTATGAAGGCAAGGAAGTTTCCTCCCTTCTTGTTGTTCTCTATGGCCAGAGCAATAACATATTTCTATGAGCACAAACTTTAGGGTCAGAAGGACAGTTTTGTCAGAAGACCTGGGACAGGGTTGTTGGGGTGCTTCTTAAAATGACCTTTAATCACAAAATGCAAATTTTCTAGTGCTTATAGAATTTGGGGTGTTGGGGTGTATCCTGCAGTATTTTGAATCAAAACTGACAGACATTGGAGTGCATGTTAGCATCCCTGTTTGTCTGAGGGCTTGTGATGAGGTTGATGCTGTGCCTGTGCCCCCAGTCACAGGGAAATTTTGATTTTCCAGTCTTGAAGCACGTAAGGGGGCAAATGGGTCTATCCAAGCTAACTGTGGGCTTCTATCTAAGGTAAGAGTACAGTTTATACACCACCAGGAAAGGTGAGCTTTTTCCAAAGCACAGATCACACCAAGAACCTATCCAGGATTCTCTTGACCACTTTTTGATGTGCCTATCTCTCCTTAATAGCTGTAAATGGAAGGAAGGGTGCCTGGCCTCTGGAATTAGTTGCTTCCACTGGTATTGTGAATATCCACTGAGTACCACCTGGAAAGAATTTGCTTCCTCTCACCCCCCTGAAGACTGACCCCATTCACTCAGTCTGTGCTTCTGGGAGAGCTTTTGCCCCTGCTTGAACTCAGATAGAGTGAAGGTTTGTTTATATCCAAACTGAATGAAAATTTCCAAATAGTTCAGGATATGTAGTTGTGTGAAAACTGCAGCTCTGACTCCAGGGAGTCTTGGTTTACAGTGAACTTCTTCAGCAAAGAAACATGAATTTTCTGTTTTCCCTCCACTCCTCTGATTCCTCCACAATGAGCCAGGGAAATTCAGCCAGTGAGGGGGAGGCTCAGACTCTGTTCTGGGGGCTTTTCACTCAAAAGAAGATGCTGACTCCTCACCATGCTGCTAGTGGGCTAAGTGTAAATCTGCTTTCCCACCCCAAGGACTTGCCTCTGACCATGCATCAGAAATTTATAGCTTGTTTTTAAAAAAAATATTGCTCTCCATTATCCATAAAAGAGAGAGGTTTGTTGGAGCTGCACACCTCCCAGACATGGTGCTATTGGTTGCCCTGCCAGCCCCTTGATGTAAATTACCTTTGCACTTTGTAATAGAGTCAGCATCATGACAGGAACTCACACATCACTCAGTTGGCTAAGGGTAATAAAGAGGAAAATCAAAAGGAGCATGAGTTCATGCTGGTGGTATGTGCAATCAAGGAGAGAGATTTATGACAAAAGCTGAGTTATAATATTAAAGGGTATAAACAGCTTCTTACTGTTATGCTTTCATACACCCTGTGTACCTTCAGTAAGTACAGTGTTAAGTTTGGGGGAGACTTAGCTGCGAATCATTGCCTATTTATAAAGGGCTCTGGAAAAACAAACTTGCATTTTTGTGGCATAAAAGTCATTGCTGAGGTTCAGCCTGCACCAATGTGGATGAGTATGAGGTAGCAGCCTCTGGCTAACAGGCATCAAAAGCATGTTTTGAAAGTGTGACGATCCTCATTTGTTGACAGAGGTTTAGCATTGACAAAACTCACTTGCTCTACTCACCAAACTGCAGTGATGCCTATTGTCAATAGCCACTAGTATTCATCAGTATTTATTCATCAGTATTTACCAGAAACAGAACCAAGTGCCTGACACAGGGATGGGCTCAGTACAGAAGGTACCCAATTTGTTCTTCTCCAAATATCATGACTATAATGTCATCCGGGCATCCTCTGGTACACAGTATGAATGGTTGTGCTGTCTTGGGCCAAAGCTTTACCTATCACAATTTCAAGCCATGGATGGGGTCTGTGAAGATGTTGAGGGACAACCATTGTCTCAGGATATGGCATCATGATGTCCTTGGCCCCATGCTGGTGACTCCCCACAGAGCTGCTCCATCACCACCAGAGCCTCTGGGCACTGCGTGCAGTCCCCAGTGAGGTGGGCCAGTAGCCCTGCATCCCCTTTCCCCTCCGTGCACACCAACTCCTGCCTCCCAGTGAGACAGAGGGAGCTGGGTAGATGGTGAAAAAAGAAAAGCTGTAACTTGGACTTAGCTCAGAACAGAATTTAAGAAGTGAAGTGCTGCAGACAATGTAACAAAATTTAGATCATTTCAATGTACTCTTTTTGTCTCTGTCTTTGGTGTAAAGGGCAGATCTTCGCACTTACTAGCAATATATGATCTGAGTTTTCCTGTAAGACTGTAAATGGAAACTTTCTTGTTTCTGTGATTCTTCTAGTCGTCTTTATGCCTCATGTATTCTCATGTGGGAAACCAACAGGCCCAGGCAATGAGATTTCCTGCCCACTCTTTGCTCACATTTGATTGTAGCTAAGATCTAGGACAAAGTCTGTGGTGCATACTATATAAGATTTTTATACAAGATATAATATAAGATTGTGGTGCATACTATATGTAGTGTGATAGCACATCCTCTGGGGTACCCATATTTTACCCTTCTCACCACACAACTCCATTAGATGTAGTGGGGTAGAGGGGAAGCCAGGTTTAGCCCCAGAGAAATTGTCTCATAGTTTGACAGAAGGGTAGAATCACAGAATCAATTAAGTTGGAAAAGACCTCTGAGATCATGGAGTCCAACCTTCGAACACCACCATGTCAACTAGACCATGGCACTAAGTGCCATATCCAATCTTTCCTCAAACACCTCCAGGGACAGTAAAGGGAAAACATTGGCCCACTTTTTATGTTACACCAAAAATGGTGAAGCAGATGTTATAAAGTAAACAGGGACTCTTGTTATGCATTTCTGAGAAGTCAAAAGAAGTCTTTTCAGAAGCAGGAGTAGCCCATGAATTTAAAGGAGTTTTAAATACTGTACTTTCCCATAAAGCTGTAAAACTGGCAGAAAGCTCAGCAGCCAATCAAGGCGGAATGAACCTGAGCATGTTATAACTCAGATTGCCAATAAAAATGTCAGTCTGAAATCAGAAGTGGATAGTTTTATAATCTTGAACCGAAAGTATTTTTTAATTGCTTTCAAATGGGGAACTTAACAATATAATTAAATATATGTATAAAAACCCCCGAAGTGCTACAATCTGCTTTACTATCTGACTTTGTCAAGCTGATTATTATTACAATAGGGGAAATGGTGGATTTGAATGTCTTTTCTCTGGCACTGCAATTTCCCAGCTGTTTTATTGGGATTGTATTAAAACTAGACAAAATGTACTCTGCTGCTTCCATAAAAACTAGTTGAGCATTAAGAGTTAATACCAGCATTTTAAAATCATTAGAACCAGCCTATAGCTGTAGATTAGTGTGGAGTGAGATGTGTTATTTGAAGCAGGTGTGATCTGTCAGGAGCGGTGTTTTGGCATTTTACAACCAGTGGGGCTGCATGCACAGCTGTAGACTGAAGAAAAATGGACCAACGTGGGTACAATGGGCGGCTTTGTATATATGCTGCTATTTTGCTAATGCACTTTTAGCATATATATAGATAAACAGTTCAAATATTGATTGGTATTTTGTGGTATTCATAGACTCACTTTAATCTGCTTTAGTCTCTAAAGTATATTACATTGATCACCAACCACTGATATATTTTCTTAGTGAGACTAAATTATGCTCTTATCCAAAGGATATGTGTGTAAACAAAAGTGCCTGGAGGAATAGTTTGGATAGTGAAAGAGAGCTGAGTATGTGCCAGTCAGGTGTAAACTGCTGGAAATAACCTGTTACTGTTTATGGGCCAGCTTGTACAGATTGCTTCGGAATGTAGTTGGTTGGGAGCCAGCGATCAAACACTTCTTTAGTTGGAAAATGCCAGTATGGGGAAACAGAAGTATTTAGAAGGAATGTGTCAGGTTTGATGAAGTTTTGATGAAACACAAACAGGGTCCTGCTGGAAGCCTACCATATTCCTGCCAACCCCCAAAGCTTGTTGTTGGACCAGAAATTGTTTGTTCTTCTAAGGCTCATGTTGATAGGTCTGCCCCAGACTCTATGTGTTCTGACCCTCCCTAGTGCTGGTGGGACTGGGCAGTGTGGAGACCTTGGCTGAGGTTTAGAGGGTGATCTTCCAAGAATTATTTAATCATGAAAATTTCAAAACAATATCTTCATTATGACAAAACATCTTTTTTTTTTTTTTTTTCTTCTTTTTTTTTTTTTTTAACATGGATTTTCTTTTTCATGGGGCATTTTGATATTTCTAGTTTTCCAAAAGGCAAGGTTGTGGTTTGTAATTGCTTTAAGTACAGGTATCTTCCCAGGAAAGGAAAATGGTCACTTAATCTCATAAAGCTAAAGATAATAGAGAAATGTTATCCAGATGGTACACATGGCTTTCCCAAAATTTCACATAAGTTCCTCAGATTCTGACATTGACATGCTTTGGGACAAGAAACTTGTAGTGGTCTTCCACTGTTTAATGTAGTAGGGTACTTAATGCCATAGTAGAAAACTTCTTGGATAATACTGTTTACAAGAATGTTATTTATTATATTACAGAACTAATGTAAAATATTTTTTTTTTAGCTATGTGATGAAAACAAAATATAATTGAATTATGTGAACCACGTATGTTTATGGAAATGCTGATTTGAACACCATAAATACTGATAAGTAAACTAGATCTTAAGAACAATTACATTTCTGGGAGTCTGACAGGTTATAGATAACACATAGATAGTCCTGTTTCATTTGCTGTAAATATGAGGGTCTGTTTTTCTTCCCACCTATACTGATTTTTTCCCCTCATTTTAATTCTTTTTTCTGCAGTGAAGCTACTGGTGATTTATACTAGTGCAAGTAAGAGTCAGAATTGGAAACATTACTTTCAACCCAGCAGTGTCCATTTAACTGTCACAGTGGGTAAAGACAAGAGCTCTCAGAGAAGGTTGTTTACCCTTATGGGAAGGGACAATAAAAACCACAGGGGATTTCCCTTCTGGCCTGGGTGGAATTTTAAGGGATGGAAAAGGGTAATTTTTATTCTACACTTTAATTAGCCAAGACCTTTGATGTTAGTGGTAGATACCAGTATAAATCTCAAGGGCATGAAGTTAATGGAATTACATTAAGGGTAAATTTTCCTCCAGGAGCAATTCACACACTCTGCTTAGCAGCTAAGAGTGCTGTAGGTCAACAAGGTTTTGCTAATTATTACAGATTATGTCAAACATGACTACCTAAACCACAGAAATATGCACTGTCCAATTACACATGTATAACCAAAAAGACAATATTATTGTGATTCTTTCCTGTCGAACAAAATACCAACATGTTTTTTTAAACTACTGGATTCCAGCCAGGAACACTGGTATGTTAGTTGGAAGATTCTGAGTATAGAACAAGGTCTTAAGAGTTTAATCCCCATTTTTGTACTTAAGTCTTGTACTTTTTGCATTTTCTATTACTGGGACACTCACACGATCCCTGGTGACTCCTGGGACACAAGATGTGTATCCTGTGCAGCCAAAGGAGCAAAGCCAGCACTGTCACACAATAAATAAAACTGTGGAAGATCAAATGTTATAACATCCTGAAAGGTGTAATAAGTGAAGTCAAGCTGAGGAAGAATGTATCCAGGAAGGTCTCTGAGACAAGACCAAAGATTTTCTGTTCAAATTATCATACCATGGGAGTGAGAGGGCACTAGGTCCATCATCTCTGGTGGTAAAACAGAGGTGGGGAGGAACAAGGACACAGACATCAGGGAGGAGAGCTACTATCACCACTTTCCCTGTCTCTAACAGTGTCTGTCATTAAAAAGCCAGCAGTGGTCACATGAGGTTATATGATATTATTATGACCTCCCTTTTGGGAAGAGAAGCTATTCTGTGGCAAAGGTCGGAAATTACTTTTACTGGAGACTGGTCTCTGTGTTTGGAAATGGTCCATGTCTGTGGGAGAGGCCTGCAGTTTGCTCTTATTGACGATGAAGTTATGGTAGAAATGAGTTAGGGGGAAAATTGTGTTCTAAAAAAGCAGTGACAAGAAGAAAAAAGTCTGTCTGTGCACAGTGGCTCAGTCTGCAATAGCATTAGGTTAAAGACTTCCTATACTTTACTATCACTAACACATTGTAAACACACGAAGCTAACTATTCATAAAATAGCATCCATTTCATGGTCCAGCTCACTCCCCTCTTGTGGGAAACCACGCAGGAAGAGCAGGGGGAGACTCAGGGGAACAAGAAAATTTTCAATATAATTTTTTAAAGGAAGATAATATTTCTCTGGCCCATAAACAAACAGGTTATTTGAACATGAGAATTGGTATAGCTGCAAGACTGCCATAGAATCCAAAACTCCCCCATGATTCTGCATCACATCAATACAGCAGAAAGTAAATAGGGCTAGAGTGAATCTTCTGCTTCTTAATCCACAATCTGATGCTTTAGCAGGTCTCAGTCTGGAAGAAGTTAATCAGAACATGATACAACATGTGGCAGGTAACTTTGAAAGGGATGAGGTCTCAGGTAAAAGTAATGTGACAAGGTCTAGGTTTCAAGGAGGACATAGGTGTGCTGAAGACAGAGAAAGTTAAAAACAGTGAGAGAAGATCTAAAAAAAAAAAAAAAGGAGATTTCTCAAGAAACATTGAAAGATTTTAATGTATTTTCTCTACCAATGGGGAAAAAAATGCAGAGTACAATGCAATAGTCCTGTGTGTAATACATTTTTTCCATATTCAGACAGAATGGGAAGAAGAAGCTCTACAGCAATGATAAACATCTCACTACAGCTGTCCATCATTTCTTTGGCAAAGGTACCCAGGGGAGACTTTTCACAGGAGACTCCAGATACAGTGTAAAGCCAACATCTGCCACTCCAGTGTGATGTGGGTTATTGTTCCTTTTTTCAAACTAGTGGATATTAAATTAGGTTGTGAGTCCATGGAAAATGACAGATTTGGTGTAATGCCCAACAGCATAATGGCAATGTCAAACTGAGGACAAATACTGCCTGACCTCTTAAAGACAGCATATCTTGGTCACAATTATATTTCTAACCAGCAGCATCTGCTACCAAACAATGACTCTGTTATACTCATCATTCTTCATTACACTGCATTTCTGGAAACTTATGTTTAGTCACTGCTGCAACTCCTCCATTCTTTTTTTGTCCCTATGGCTATGATCTTGGCCAAAAGCTTGATGAAAGCATGAAATAGTTGCTTTCACTTCTCTGCTGATTTCTGGAGCTGGAGAGTGGGAGGCAAGAGAGATCACCTCCACCCCTGCATACTCACACTCACACATGGCAAAGGCCTTGGAGCCAGGCTGGAAGGGGCAGTGTCAGCCTTTCATTTCCAATTAAGGATGTAGTATGTGTGTCTGCATTACAGAGGATGGTCTGGTCCTCTGTAATGAGATATAAGCTTACAGGAATAGTGGACTAATTGTCCCAGCAAAGTTCTGAAAAAAAATCATGTGGTAGGAAGCATAAATAAAAGATCTCACAGTCTCTTGCAATTAATATTGCTTGTATTGCACATGAAATGTATACAGTGCTACATGAAGAAAAGCACATTCAAACAGTGTGAGCAACAACTTCCAGCTCTGTAAGAAGTGGGAAACACATTTTTTTCTTAAATGAGGTTTGACTTAAACTAGTGGCACTTTGGGCAGCTGCTAAATTGTATTCCGAACTGGCATTTGCAGACACCTTATCACATCCAGATTGAGGCAGAAATTGGACAAAGATGTGAATGGCCATGGTCGATCTGAAAGCTATTCCTGTGTTCTTAGTAGAACTGTTGCTATCTGAATTAGGGAAAGACCCCTTCTCTCTGTTATGTTGTTTCAACTCCCTGCCAGCAACAGTTTTGTTTTCCCCGCTTTTGGACTGCCTGTGCTTAGGCAGCAAGGGCTGGGGTGTGGGGGGACCCACTCCCTACTTGTCGTCTTCTGCAGATGACATTGACAGTCATGGAAAGGCAGCATCACTTTCAGTGAGGCAGAAAGACAACCTACCAAACTTGGTTAAATGCCTGCATCAGGTATATTCAATTACTCATGTGCGTGTATAAATTTCTCTTGAAATTTAGAAAATGAAATGGCAAAGTACACCTGGGCAGAACAACTATCTCAGCCTTCCTTTCTATTTCTTCTTGCAGAATTTAACCAGCAAGGGAGCCCACTGCTCCACTGAGCAGCAACGAGGCAGAAGCTCTGGACTGTGCTGTCGCTTGTGACTGATGGACTCTCAGACTTAAAAACCAGGCACTGCAGCTTCTCTGAGACCCAGTTGCTGTGCCAAGAAAACAGACTAGTGAAAGATATCTCCCAAGGGCATGCTGAGGATTAATAAATAGTTGAAAGAGCTTTGAGATGCTCAGCTGAAAGGTACTTGATACTGTCGAATAATTGTTATATTCGTTATTCATTGATAAATAGCTATTTGGACAGTCCTTGGGAAAATGTGGACATTTGAAAAGAGGCCAATAATATTCTTTACAGGAAAAGTAATGACCATAAATTTGAACATGCTTTATATAGGTTACATCTGAAGAATGAAAATATATCTGTAGATTAAATTACTACATTTGTAGAGTATAAAAATAGGATATAGTCATAATCCTCCTTAAAGTAGGGGAAAAAAAAAAAAAAAAGGAGAAAAAAAGCTCCCCAAACAGCTGCTATGCAAAGTTTGCAAAGTTTCTAGATGCAGAGTTCAATAAAACCTTGATGTATGTAGGCTGTATAAGCAGAACTGAGCCTGGATATATTAATCTCCAAACCCCTTTATTTTGCAGCCAAAATATGCCTACATGGAGTAGATTAAAAATATTTATACAAGGCAAAATTCCAAGGCTAGTGAACATCCTGTTGCCAAAGACATTTTGTGGACAACAATATATCATTTTACCACATACAGTAGTTACTGCTTTCACAGTGAAAGAATATGATAACATAGATATATACACATGAAATTCAGAAATTGTGTTTGTGCCCACAAGTTGACTGAAGTGTCTCATATGGCCATGCAGGAGACTGAGTCCTCCAAGTAACTGTAGATGCCTTCTTTTCAGGCTGTGAATAACTGTTTGAACTCCAGGGAAAAGCTGTGTAAGTTAAAAATACTGTTGTTTAGACATGATGGATGTCTGTGCTCCCTAGCTGTAGACTCAGAGTGAGTTGCCCTGCTGCACCACAGATTTCCTGAGTGAGGATAGGCAATGCTTTAAGACCTTCACACCACCTTTAGAAACATTACTGACATGACTGGCCAGAGTAAGAGCTTTCTATGCCCCTCACTGCTGGGCCTCAGAAACCTATTCAGAAAAACAAAACAAGGAGCATAAGAAAGAGTCATACTAAACATCTGCACTGTCCAGAGACCCATATCTGACAGCAAGTTTTGGATTATTTTTATGCTATGAATGTATCTGATCTTGAACTTTCACCTGCATTCCAGGGCAACGAGTTCTCTGCCATTTTATTTCTTACTGTTACATACCCCAACAATTCTTTTAAGTCTGCCATGGTTTTATCTCATTTGGTAAAACCCACTCTTGAAAAAAATGAGGCACAGCGACCTTCTCCTTCCAGTCAACTTCTTTGAGGGGCATAATTGCACATATTTCTACAGGACATTCCTCAGGCTGAAGACTCTAAACCAAATTACATTTCTTTTGTGGAAGTAGTTCCACATCGGTGACCATCTTTGTCTTCCTTCTCTCCCTTTCACTAGGTTGCTAATGTTTTAGAGGTGAGGGGATCAGAACACAATGATCAAACTGCACATGAACCAAAGATTTATATGAGGACATAATGACTTTTTATTTGGTTCTTGTTGGTTTTTTTTGTTGTTGTTTTTGTGTGTGTGTGTGTGTGTGTGTGTGTGTGTGTGGTTCCCCCCCCCCCCCTTTTCTTTTTTTTTTTTTTTTTTTC
>VXAU01002828.1:1113210-1177752 GCA_013399695.1 Formicarius rufipectus
TATCTCTCTTCTTTATTTCTTCTCTATTCCCTTCCAGAAACACATTGTGTTTTATATGCTACTTTGGTATAGGACTTCTATGGGCTCAGCCTCCCAGTGGTGGCTCCTGTCTGCCTTCTTTGCCTATAGAGGGAACTCAGGGAAACTGAGATCCTAAAACATACACACCATAAGCACCCTGAGTTAAATTTCTAAAGTGAAGAGGAATTAATCCAGACTTCTGTTTCTCAGTTTGTTTTGTACAAAAAAACTGCAAAGGATACTGTGAATATTAGCCTTAGAGACAAACAGTTTTGTGACAGAATCATGTCAAATTTGATTACTTATATTAATTAGTCAAACTTAGTTATTTTAAAGAAGTGTGATTATCTCCAGTTTTGGCACAATTATCCTGTTTTTCTGTCATTTTTATGGAGCAAAATAGAGGTAAGGCACATGGAAACCACTAGCATTAGATAGAGATGTTAAACATGTTCAAAAACAGATATCTCAACAGTCTGTTTAATAAAAACAAGTCTGGGGGAAAAATAAACAAAAGACAATAAAAAACTGTCTCTCTGGATAATGTTAGCAGAAATAAACAAACAACTGCTTTTACCAGGCATTAAATGTAATGGTTTTCATCCAGTCACAGTGTTATTAATGACAAAGTTAAGATAATTTTGGTGTCTTCATAACACATTTTGTAAAACAATTTATTGGTATTACTTTTGATGTTTGATGTTGTAAAAAGTTTAGACATTTATGAAAAAAATGGAAGGAAATTCCGCTACCTGGATGTTTTTCCATCTGAAACGTGAATATGTCTTAGATTTAAAAAAAAAAAAATTTAACACCTTTTTTCGTATTTAATTTCAAACACTTTAGTTAGATAAAATTGAAATATCATTCAGACCTTGAATTTTGAACTATATGAAAAACAATTTAAGAAGTCATTTTAATACAAAGAAGTGTAAAATGACAAAATTTTCATTTCAAAGTGTGTATTCTCTTCATATTGCTTAGAATTGTTGACATAAAATAGCAAAAACCAATTTGTTGACCAACCACTTGCACTTTGTCAGGATTTATTTTTTTTGCTGACTTTTTTGGGTTTTTGTTTGCTTTAAACCTCTCAGGCAAGCAGCTGTAATCTACTATAATTATAATGTCCCACTGTATGATAATTAGTCCCATTTTTTAACTCTGTTCCCTCTGAACATGGAAACCAAAGGTACAAGATTGACATTACAAAATAAATAAGTATCAGAGACTATGCTTTTTGTCACACAGAACAATAAACAAGCTTCTGTCCATCAATAGACTCAATATCCAAAACTATTTAAGCTGTTTCATGGTACCCATCAGTGTCATTGTTTTAGACGATTGCACATTCCAAAACCACTTAATTTACAGTGAAGGAAGGCTGGACTCTGCTTTTTATCTTCACCAAGCTTTCAAGCAGAAACAAATACACAGGCCTCCAAAACCTAAACCAGAAGTAATAAAGTACCAAAGAAAAGATGAGAACTTCTCCATTGCAAAACAAAGCTGCTATTTGCAGCTACATTCCAGGACATCCTGTTTTGATTTTTCTGTTTCATCCATTCTTCATCTCAACTGATTTTCAAACTCTTTCAATAAAGAATTTAAAACCAATAAGAAAATGTTCTGTGGAGTTTTTGTTTGTTTGTTTTATTTTGTTTTGTTTTGTTGTTGTCTGTTTGTTTTTGTTTTTTTTTTAATTTCTAAAAAAATGAATGGGAACACTTTAGCCTCCCTTTGGATGAGTCAGAACATTCTGAATGTAATGCCACTGGAGTATCTCTCTCATGTAAGCAGAGGAGTACCATGTGTGTGTAAAAGGGATGTCCAGCTATGTCCTTCAGGGTTATGCTCAGGTATTTCCCTGCTTTGGAATTCTTGGTGGTGGAGTGACACTTAATGATTACCATTTGCTACACAGGCAAGAGCTGATCCTGAAGACACTTACTCTTGCTAATTGGTAGTTCTGATTGCCACAGGTTAACACAAAGTAGTTCAAATGCCTGAAGTCAGAGGAATGGAAGTGTAACACAGAACTAAACATAACCTCCTAACCTCCCTTGTACACTCCATCCAACTCTTTTTCCCTGAGCTACAAATTGTAGCAAATGCTTGGTTACTTCTGCATTTTCCCAGACTTTTTCTTCCTCTCTATTTTTTAGTAATGACACTTTTCTATAGTAATGGTAAAAATATTTTGAATTCAGTATACATCAAGGCTGTTGTTGATTGGAAACTACTCCAAGACATGCATGAATTGTTCTTGGTTTTGTTTTACCTCCTTTTGCACTCTATATTCTATAAGAAAACCTGCCTCTTTTTTTTTTTTTTNTGGCAAATAAAATTTAATAAAATTATATTCTTTGATCTCTACCTAACAAAGAACTATATATTGTTAAATGAAGTGGAACTGCAGCTACACTGTTTGCTGTGGACACACACTCCTGGAACCAATTATCTATAGATTTTAGAGGAGCACAGAATTTACAGACTTTTCAAATGGGAGCTGATGGAAAAACACAGATGTTTCATAGTGGTGCAATGACAAGAAAGAGATCAATAAAACACTATAAAGGAAAATTTTAAGGGAAATAACGCTTCCAGATTTATGTGTAATATTTCATTGGGCACCACTGGAGGAAATAATTTAATTATTTGCAGAGATAAATCTGTACGTCTTTTATAATGGTTTCTGTGATATGTTACTGAATAGCATGGAAATTTAATTGCTGTTTTGATATATCCAAGTATTAAGTAACTTTTTTTATGTATCACATATTTTTAATAAAGTGGTGATATAATGTCCAGTCACCAGACAAGAGGAAGAGAGCACTGTTAGAAAACATGCTGTAACAACCAAGGGTGATGGAAACTGCCACTATCACAGCTGCAACCAGAGCCATGTCATTTTTCTTTCCTGTACATTTAAAACATAGAACTTATCATAGTGAAGAAAATACTTCTAAGTTTTTTTCTAGTATACCATCAGCAGATAACTGCTCTGAGTAAAAGGTTTATAAATGGAGGTCCAGCTGTGTAACCATCTGATGACAGACATATTCATGTCCACATTTAGGAACCTGGAATCTGAACCTGGAAAACTGGATATAGATTTGCATGGGTATCCTATGCATTCAGTTAAGAAAGAAGGGGTCTCCAAATAGAGATTCTATCTCTCCAGTGATTATAAAGACTGTGTAGCAGGCTGACTTGGATACTGACACTTAAGCTGTAGACACCTACACTGGCATAAACAAGTCTTACAGAGAGCCTCTGCCTGTAATTCAGGCCAGCTCAATAGTCAGCTCCAAATCAGCAGCACTAGTGGTTGCACACTGAATCTGGATCTGGTTCACCTTGAGCTGGTACAGTTGTCAGGCAGAATGAGTTCACAACTTACCTCAAAGGCTTTCTAGGTGCATCCTTGGGATGTATGGAGAGAGCATTGTAACAAGTCTTAGAGCTTTGATAAACAAAACATGTAAATCCTATGCTTTAAAACAAACAAAGTCCAAACAAATAAAACACTAAAGACCTTTTTGCCTTTCAGACTCAACTCTAATTTGGTCATTGAGGAAAAATTGTCTTCAGAACTTTGGCAATGGGCTTCAAGCCATTTAGCTCTTTGGTAAGACATCCAGATGGAAACAAAACAAGACATGAAATAAAAGCAGTGGGGTGTTGTACAACTGGCAGAAAGGTAGAATCAGGAACTGATGTGAAGGAGCAGCACTGTTGGTCGTATACTTTAGTGTAGAGAAAAGTAAAAGAAATTAAAGTTTTATAAAGAAAAGGAGAACAGGTTTGGAATTAGGACAATGAGTAGGAGGATAATTCTAGCTGTCTCCCTTTTAAGGTTCTGTAGGGAAGTCAAGCATTTTGGAGATGTCAAAGATATAAAGATGAAAGCTGATGATACGGAAAATTTTGAAGATCCAGCAAAAATATTTGGGCGCATAGTATAAGGAGAACGTAAAGGAGATTTTTAATTGGAAAAAGATATGGTGCTATGGCAACAGCCAAGATGCACGTGGATTTCCCACAACAGAGTGATTTGCCTGAAAAATGCCATAGCACTGCAGTCCTGTAACAGGCAACAGTCTGGTGAACACTCATAATATGGGTGCTTTTGTCTACTTATCGTTTTCATCTGCTCATTTTTGCCAGCTATTAATATTTATATTTTTAGATAGAAAAATGAAGGTGAAGACCTTTTCTATCAGTGGATTTGCTGGCCACTGTGCTCTGAACTAAAATAACTAAAAATATGGTGGCTGCCTGCTACCTTCTGTCCGATTTATGTTGCTTTTAGTCTGACATCTTTCTCTTTTCATGTAAATATTTCAAACTACTCTTGCTCACACAGTTACATTTGGCAGAACTACAAGAATATCATGGGACAGGGACAAATAGAGAATACTAAGTACTTTCTAGCTGCAATAGCTTTCTTCCTGTGATGCATTCCTCTTGGAGCTGGGAAGGTCGAGTTCCAGCTGTTACTTTTTCTGTATCACCTTGAAATCCAAGAAATAGGCATCCTGCAGTCATGGACTATTTAGTTTAAAAATAAAGTAACTGCACTTCCGGCAAGCTCTCTGACCATAAGACCAACACACCATTCTAGGCACTTGCCATATCCAGTCCCTTGCTGGAGTGTGGGTTGCTGCAAAACCATGAAGAGCCCAGCTTTGTCTGTGGTTATCCACCAAAAAAGCAACTTCTGAGTGTCTAAACGTAACTAAAATTGAGGACTTAAAATTCTTTCAGTGGGTACAGATGAATTAATGAATTCAAGTACTTCCAAGGCTAGGCAGCCCTAGGAACTATTTTATTCTCTGGATTTGAATGAATTTCAGGATGTCACCTGGGAGACACTCCTGAGGAAGGAGAAGCAGCAATTAGCAGGAGTGGAAAAATCAAAATTATGTTTAAAGCCATGGCTCCTGTTTACAACTGAAGCATGTGCCAAGCACAGCTGCACTCAACATTTATCAGCAAAAAAAAAGAGACCTCCAGCTGTATTGTTGACAGGTACTAACCTTGCATTACTCTGTCTCAATAATAGATTGTACTTATGATAAAAAATGAAGTAGCCTTTTATAGCCCTGTAATCACCCACTCTTTCTGCCATTTACTCATCAGCATTTACATGCACATTCAGTAATTCAGTGCTTCTGCAACTGTGCAAAAAATAACACCAGATAGCACTGTTTCTTTTAAGATCTTCCATACAGATCTGTGGTTGAAACTTAATCCTGACCTAACCATGCCCTCCTCTTCTAGAAATGGGATGGTATTTGAAAATATGATGGTACTATGAAAGCCTGCGGAGCTGAGAATGGGGACATTTAAGCTGAAATGTTTGATCTTTGCACCCAGAGTTAAGTATCATTTAGACAGCCAAGTGGCTTAATTTTCAGAAGGGCAGACTGACTGCAAGTGTGCTGGGTAATTAACATCCCAACAGTCCATTTAAGTAACTTAATAATGTTATCCCTGATTTACTGAGTAGGCCTCTGGCTCGCAAATCAATGGTACAGCCAGAAGGAGTTCCCAGAGCAGGCAACTCCCCCTCCAGCACACTCTCATCGTTAAATAATGACTCAAGTTTAAACCTCTACAGATATTTTGTGGATAGAGTGGGTAACCTCCCGCAGCAGGTGGGGTCAAAACACAGGCATGCTCTCACCAGAGACTTCCTAAGTAATATCAGATCTGCCCACACCTTCATTCCCTATGCACCTTCCCAGGTTTTGACTGTCTCACAGAGAGAGTAAAATCCAGCCTCAACCCAGTAGTGGCAGTAACATGAGCTCCCCCCAGGGCCAAAAATTTTGATCACACACTCAGAAATATCTATGTGAACAATCCCCCTTTTAGTGTTATTTCTGTATAAATTATGCACTGCTCCTTTCCAGCCAACTTTTTTTTTTCTTTTTTTTTTTTTTTCCTTCTTTTTATCAGCAAAGGTTATTTGGTAAGGTTTTTGTTTTCATACTGAGTTTTGATTAAAGAGGAGGAAAAAAGAGCTTCATTTCATTTTCACAGTATCTCTCGGCAGAGCAAGCACTCCTGCTTCTACTGTGGGATTTTGTTTTCCTCTACAGTATGTCTTGACAAATAGCCCTCTCTGATTACCGTGCTTGCACAAGATTTCATTATGGTTTTGATAACATGCCACAATCTTTAAGTTTCTGTTTGATATAAAGAGTCTGTCCCTGAACAGTAATCATGAGAGAGTGGGGAATATTGAGTGTTAGAGTTTCTATATTTTATGAGCTGCCAAAATAAATGATTTAGGGCAGAGCAGCCTGTATTAGGAGCAGATCTCCAGCTTCACTGAGGCAAGATACAGTGCTGATGAGCAGGCTGGTTTGTGGGAACTTATTTTTAGTTCCATTGTTACAATTTCAGTCTTAGCCCAGATTCCCAGGTGGTATGAGTTGATCTAGTTGCATTGTCTTCTGTGCAACTCTGAGTTCTCCACTAGTTTATGATTCTCTCTATAGGCCATGCCTGTCTAAGCATCTGGTGTTGATGAGACAAACGTCTTCCGGACATATCCAAAATTTTCATTTTACCACTGCCCAACACAAGCAGTGTTTTGATTATTGGCAGTGCCTTTTGGGGTCTTTCTGATCTCTGTTATGCTAATTCTGTATCTGACTGTAGAAGTTGTATCAGTCAAAGGGGAGTCAAGTCAGTTTTAAACTTTGGCTGGCTGCAAAAGAGGAGTAATACACCAGAGATCAAAGGGAAATATTTTCCAAGGATTTCATCCAAGGGAACTCCTCTTGGATGAAAATATTCCAAGGGCCACACAGACTGAAAAAAGTCTCTCCAGAGGCCAGAACTGCCCATTTTCAGAATCATTGTGTTAACAACTTCCAATTCTCTGTTTGAGCAAACTTCTCTGGTGGTTCCTGTTTCACTGTGTTGTTTATTATCTGTCTGCTTGGGAAATCATATGTAGGTAGTGTTTCCCACCACATTAATTTTATCTTACATATCTTAAAAGTAACACTGAACTGAACTGCTCCCTGAGTTTGAGATACAAGGTTATGTGAAGTTGTTTTTCTGGGAAGTTACTGATTTAGTGTAAATGTCTTTGTGACTTTTGTCCAGTCAAGTGAATTAAATTAAGATGATATCACCTCAGCAGGTTCTCAGCTTTGCTGATATCCCCATCCCCCCTACTTAACAGGGAATTTCCATGTACCTGAAAAAAGGACAGTATAGTCTGTAGTCATGCCCAAATTCTGTACAAAATGGGATTGAGTTAGTATATGGGCACCTAAATTCCAGACTGTGGCCAGACTGTGTACTCTGCTACCTCCTCTCACGAACCAGAGTGCCTGAAGGACTTCAGTTTGCCAAAAAAATTCCCAATTACTCATGGCAATTCCCTTTCTTTGCATACTGCACTGATGAGTGAAGACCTTGCTTAGGAAACAGCATCTCGAAGGAAGGAAGAAGGAAGGAAGGAAAGAAAGGATTTAGATTGCTCATTGTAATTTCTATAAAGGATGTAGACTAAAGCAATCAAGTGAAATCTATTGTCTGGTATATACTGACTTAAACAATAAAGGTTCACAAGTCACATTAACTTACTGATCAACTATACAGATCTGTGTCTTCCTGCTATTTTCAAATTACATTTTAAAATTTTCTTGCCTATTTTAAAGTAATGAATAAGTCCTAAAGTCCAAGGTGAACCTCCCAAGCTGCAACACTTTGCTCTTGCCCTTTGTTAAATAATCCACTACTACTGATAGTGGTTTGTTCTCATCATCTTTACAACTGTCCTTCAGAGGTTCGTAGGCTGCTGTTAAATCACCCCTTTGCCTCTACATCACTGTTGAAAGGATAGGTAACATCTTGCCTTCCTCTGGCCACACTCCTCCTAGTGTGACCCATTATACAGTTTCCTATGCCCTGGGGACCTTGAGTCTGGAATTCCCTAGATGCCAAAGGTCCTTTTCAACAAGGCTGCCGTTCAGACAATCAACTCACTGACTTTTGTTTGTCCCAGGTACAAATCTTTGCATTTATCCTTGCTGAATTCTGTGAGGCTTCTGTTAACTTAATCCTTAAGTTTGTCAGGGTCTCTTTGGCTTAAACTCTAGTTACAGAGTTTATCTAACCCTGCCTTCTCTGTTTAATTAAGTATTGCCCACACATTTGACAAGGGTGATGACTCTCTCATTGCCCAGGTCGTGGAAAAAAGATAGCAAAGAGTACCAGTCTTACTATCAGCTCCCAAGCTGCTCTGCTTGTTGCTGGCTGCCAGTTTGATATTGAGACACTAATTAGAATGAGGTGCTTTGGCCAGTATTCAACCCATCTTGAAGACAGTTTGTCTAGTCCTTATTTCCTCAGCCTACACATGAAAATACTGTGTGGGATGGTGTCAACAGTTTTACAGTTTTACAGAAGTTAGAGTGTTATCTGCATACGTTATCTGCACAGACACTCATTTCTTCATCAAAAGCAGTTGGGCTGGTAGTGTGTGATCTACTCATGTTCACTGTTCCTGATTACCTTCCTGTCCTTCAAGCTGATGAAGCAATATGCTAATGTGAGGGTGGTGTAGTGGAGAGAATGGAAAACTTCTCTAATGCGACAGATTTCAGTCAAATGATACACCAAAATGTTTTAACACTCAATGCAAATGCATAAGTATGACTGTGCATGAAGCCACTCCTCATTTTGGTGACACCAAAAAATTCAGCTTCTGAGAGTCTTCTTCTCCTTAGCAGAGTTTCATTGCTGCTGAAGGTTTCATTTGTCTTGCCTTGGAAAGAACATAAGGATGTAAGGAGATATGAACATTTACAACTATGTAAAAATAGAGTTTTAGCAAATACAGTTTGCTCTTGGCACCAAATGAAGCTGTCTCTTACAATACCTGATCTTTTCTGTATCATGCCCTCTTCTCTCATTCTGTTTCTCATGCTCCTTGATAAACCCTTTTGAATATCATTGTTATTAAATATCACTCCTGGACACAAGTCAAGATGAATAGCTCATTTCATGTCTCCCACAGTTGTTTTTTTAGGGTTACCATAAACTCAGCTAGATATCAATGTATCAATTACATTTGGGCCATATGTTCAAGACTTTCTTTAAAGCATTAGGACTAGCATCTCATATTTTAAGCTGCTCAGTATATTATAACGTAACATAAAAAATAAATATGAAAGACAAAATTAAAAGGATTTTGGGTTTGGTCAGACTGAAACCTTTCAATTGACCCCAAATTAATTTCATTGTGCAATTTTCCTTCAGAGAATTTTGAAATTTTCAAGTGGGGAAAAAAGCCAAGGTTTTAAATCCTTTGTGAAAAAGATTTTCATTCCCTGCAGAGCTGTAAAATTCAAGTAACAAACATGTACATGTTTTATCCCCTCCTAAATCACATGTCAGCTTCCTGCAGGCGAATGCCAGCAGTTCCTGTCAAAGGTATAAGGTATAAAGCTGTTCTGGTAGGAGCTGAGCTTCAGAGACTTCCTGGCTAACAGGGGGATTGTAAAAAAATCCAAAATAGATTGGAAAGGAAGGCTGCATTCGCGTGAAACATGGAAGCTCTGCTCCAAGATCAGAGGTGATTTTTCAACCGTCAGGATTCTCTGGTTTGTTAGAATGGCCTTGGGCTTTTCTTTGGAGAGATACAGCTTGAAGGAGAGTGTTAAGGAAATAAAAATTCCCCCAGTTACAGGATTCTTCAGCTAAAGCTTTCTGAAAACTTTGAGAAGAAATATGTGTCCTCACTGAAGCTCACATAAGAACTATGAGTGGAAAATGCATAAAATGAGAAATTATCATTTTTCAAGAAAAAAATCTAAGCCATTTGAGAGAAGAAACTGAAGACATAGTCATAATAAATAACTAATATTTTGTTATCTGTGAAAAGCTGTCTGAGAATGTCCATGGTTTAAATGAGTGTAAATCAAAAGATGTGCAGAATGAGGAAGATTTGCTTTAGAAGGAGTCCTTAAAATAGACAGAGACATTCTTAAATTAAGTAAATGAAGGTTAAATTCAGTGTTTCACTCATAGTTACAGCAGATGCAAATAATAGATAAGTGCTAGCCTATCTGGTGTATCTTCTGGCCTGTGTTAGATTTATCTCTGCAGATCTGCCTCTTATTATTTTCATTTTTAGGAAGTTAAAGGTTCCAAAAAAGTGTACAGAATTATGAATATTATTTTGGAGACTATTCCATAAATAGTCTATAAAATATTTTTATCAGTGAGAGAACTTTTCTGATCTTAATCTTAAGGGACATTTTGCCCTAAAATATAGCATCTGCAGTAACTGTAAACTGATTTTGTCTAATACTTTAAATCCTCTGTTACTGGGGGCTTTTTAGCAGTAGACTGGGATTATCATTCATTTCTTCTGGCATATACAAATGTCCAGCCTCAGTACCCAAGGTCAGTAAGTTACTTACACGGGCTGTGGAACAAAGTCATCCATGGGTAAAGAAGTTGATATTCCAGAAATCCACACCCTGGTTTACCTCACTGTGGCTTAACTAGTGACTTGAGCCCATTTCTGTGAGAAATTAATGGAAGTCACTGAAATCAGAGGAAGAAGTCAAATGTTTGTGTATACTCCTATTTAACTCATAGACTTTAAAAACCATTTTAATGGAATTCATATACCTTTCCTCCTACCCATAGGTTATTTTTCCTTTAATAAAATAACAATAGTAATTATTAGTTCATAGAGATGACACAGATGTTATTTTTTATGTATATTCCCATAGAAATTTTTTCTCTGGGTGGATATTCTTTTTCTTCACCTAGATTCTTGAGAAATCTTGCAGATTTCTTTGTGTCCCCAGCACAGGGGACGGTGAGCCTGATTAACCTCTAGCCCCTGCTAGTTTGCTGCTGCTTGACAATTCAGTCTTGATACTAAAGTCCACTTGTTTTAAATCAGTTGCATGAGACTGAGGAGACAGAAGCAGGTAATTTCTGGAGTTGCATTAATGAAACAATGTTTTCCAGCATTGCTGAATTATTTGGAGGAGCAAAAATTTATTCTATCTGCAAAGAGTTGCAGAAGGAGGGCTCTCACACTGTGAAGTTATCAACATGAATAATAGTTTGATAGTAACAAACTGGCAGATATAATTAGTTGTTGATAATTGCACTATCATAAATTTACAGAAAGCAATGTTGAGAACACCTATCAGATTGAATAATATCTACTCCTATCAAACTTGCAATACAAGTTTAGGTCTTTCTGTCTTGCTCTTACAGCCAGTAACTTGTAATTTGATACTTTTCTAATAAAGAACAATCTAGTTAGAATAGGAGCTATGGCCTGTAGGTGGTCATGGCCATCAGATGGTCAGGCTGTTTAGGAAAATGTTTAGCAGTCAGCAAATGCAAGGTTTGAAAATGAAGATCTTTGTGGCCAATTAAAATACACAGCTGTCACATTTTATTCCAACATAATCAAGGAGAAAGATTATTATCTTCCCAACTGAGGTGTTTTTAACATATTTTGGACACAGACAGCGTTTCTAATACATTTCAGACTCATATCTAATCTGCATCATCTTTCTCAGGTTTCTGTCAAAATTGTTAAATTCTTGGTTAATTATCAACATTTGTATGATTTTTCTTCCCTGTGTCATGACTTTTTTCTTTTTCAGCTTTCTTTTATTTGATCAGATCTCTCTAAACATTCTCTGTCCTTAAAAAAATTACAAATCTTCCCAAATAACCCCTGGAGTGCATACTCAGGTTAACAGTGTGAGAAAAGCTATTGACATTTAAGTGCCTTATGTGTTCTGAGCAGGGTATGTGCTTAACTGTGGTGACGAGCTGGGGTTTTAGTGCTAATCCCTAGACAAATCCCTCCTTCTTGGAACTGCTGTGCTGGGAGAAGACATTTCTGCCACCAAGTGCACCTCACCCCTCCTTCCTTGCCTCTGGCCAGAGGTTCCCCTCTTTGCAGCCCCTGACAGAGCTATTGCTCCTGTCCCAACACTGGGCAGTGCCCACAGGAAGAGTTCACCCCAACACCAAAAACTACTGAAGCTGATAGTGGCAACTACTGGCACCAGACCTGCTGCCTTGGGATGGGGCTGCCTACCTCATCCCAGCTCCCTTTCCTCAGGAGGTAGAGGTGAAACTGGGAAGAGCCCTAACACTTACAGAGCTCAATATAAAAATGATTTAAGGCACAGTGTGCAGCATGCCAGGAAACACTTCATTACACTTGTAGGTGTTACCCAGAGAGCACTGGTGTGTTTAGCATTTTAGATTTCCTACCCTATAACACATGACACAGGGTTTATCCTGCACATGCTTAAGTAGGAAAAGGTGTTATAAGTAGAAAAATGGGGAAGGAATTAAAGAACAAACATATTGCTTGGTGTATTTGGGTTCATAAATAGCTTCTCCAAAGTAATATCTTTCTGAAAGATGAATCAGAAAAACACTATTTGCTTCTCTGTGAGCCAACAGAGAAGTGATTCATTCAACATGGCTGAAACATTAGACATCTGTAGGATGGTCAGCAAACATCCTGCTCCTATATACTCAGTATCACACAGCCATTGGCAGAACTAAAATGGAAAAGCAAAGTTTGTTTATTTTGGGCACAACTCACTGTATTTTTCCTAACAGTTCTTCCTACTGTAAATGAACCTGCATTCATTTAGGGCAAGGCACATCGCTATAAATTATCTCCCACAACACAAGAGATGGAGCGAATTCATGTGGAAAGGTTTTATTTTTAAAACAACAAATGGCCACAATCAACAGCAAAAAGATCTCATTAAAAACTGGAATCATGAATAAGTTGCACATACATAGGATCTCTGTCCAAGAAAGAAAGGTCAAATAGTTAAAGGAGTTTTGAGACTTTGACTGCGATCTATGTGATTACTCAATATTTCTCTCATCAGTTGTTATAAACATATATATAAGGATGAAAAGCTCATTTAAGGCAGGAAGGATAGCCTGCTGGAAATGGCACAGCCTTTGAATTTAGGAATAGTGCTGTCTAAATAACTAATCTTTCCACTCTCTGTCTAAACTTAGGGAAAAAATTGTTTCAGGTCAACCGAAAATGACTTTTTTGTTAGTTTTGCCAGAATGAAAATGAAAGAAACGGTATTTCAGTTCTGATAAAATTAAAGACACCACTTGATTTAGAAGACTTAATATATCATGTATTTATTTTTTCTTCATTTCAATTTTACGTAAGATTAAGTACACTTATACTTACCTAAACTCCTAAACTTTCTTTTTTTTTTCTTTTTCTAAAAAGGGGTGAAAAAACTCTTATTTCAACTCCAGACTTTATTTGCTATTTGCATTCTTTTTGTAGTCATACATCTCAGCTTCTCTAGAGCAGGAATGTCTTTTAGAATGTTTCGATGTCCTAGACTCATGTCAGAAATTAAATCTCATGACCGAGGTAAGTAGTTTAACATTTGCAACAGGACAAGGACTTAGGCTGATATAAGCCTTAACCAGACACAACAATATCTTTCAATTCAGAAGACTTTTTTAAAGAACGTGTCAATATTAGTTTGAACTGTGAATTCTACAAAGTCACCATCCTTAGGATGTCTGGAGTGTATTGCAGCCACTATGAATGGAACACATTTATAACTGTGGAGGATGAATCTTCACTTCTCTTTAGATCTATGTCTATTAAGGGAGCTCCTTGGATACATTTGATTTCACCTCTGCCTTTCTACAATTTTCATGATGAAAAAGAAAAAATAAAAAAATAGCAAATATGAGGAATGTGTCTGGGAAACAGGCAGAGCTGCCCTGCCAACATGGTACTAATTTGTTTCCAATCCAGTGGCAAATTATTCTCTTCTAAAAGAGAGGGTGTGGGGAACATTTGTCTCAAAGAGACACACAGAGAGAAAAATAATTAATAAATATTTTGCAGAAGGTGAACTTAGAGATCCTGATGCAAATCCTGAACAAATTACAGGGAAGCAGAACCAGCTGGTGGGAGAACACTCTGCAGTAAGCACAGCACCTGACCTGGCCTGCCAGCACTCTGAAGTTCCCAGCTTTACTGTTGCTAAACACCTCGGAAAAAAAATTAGGCAGAATGTGTTGCATTTATTCAAGAAAAACAGGAGATGATCCAAGTTATTTTATGACACAACCTGGCATGGGCCCTGGGCTTTCTGTGTGTTCAGAAAAACTCAGCACAGGAGGGTTGCTAAAGGGAAGCCTGTGAGAGGGTGGGCAAGGCAGAGTGGTCTGTAAGAAATGCTACAAAGCTCATGGATAGAGGAACACCAGTGGTATGGGCAGAGCCCACAGCTCTTATTATCTGCTACACCACTAACATGTGTGTGGTGTAGGATGGCATGGGGACAATTTGCTTTTGTTTTGTTATTTTTGCTTAGTTTTGTTTTTAATTCTCTATGTCAAATTGCCTGTAAGAGACAGCCTGGCCACCATTTCCCTTTGAGAGAGGGAGACCTCTTCCAGAGGGCTCTCCAAAGGCATAAAGCCCTGCAGGTGCAGCTCTGGGGAGATGTCTCATCATGGTTTGAAAGTGTCAAGGAGGTGCATATATCCATTACTTTTTTACTCCATTCTCTGTGGCCAAACTCTGAGCTTTTAAACTTTTTCTCCATCTGTTAGGTGTTGCATATGTAATTTTTGGAAGGATGGGTTACCATTTCCTCATAATAACATCAGCATGACTGATCCCCAGCTTGGATGGAGCTCAGATTCTACCAAAACCTAAAATATTAAGTAACAATTTTTGCTTTATATAGAACATAGAATGTAAATGAAGTGAAAGAAACTGAGTGAGAAAGAAGGGGAAAGGTTGCAGTAGTGGAAGGATCTTTACTGTAGCAGGCTATTTAATAACCAAAATTTGGAACTACATGAATAAGTGCCTTTTACAAGCTTAAGTATTGAGTAATTAAGGATTTTTGAGAACTTTAGGTTTAAAATGGATGGTTTTCTATGAAAGATGAAGTAGTTCATCCAGAAACTACTGGCTCAATGCAGAACTTCTTTGGCAAGATGCTCTGACATGTAATCTGTGGGAAACCAGATTAAATCCTCAAAATAGTCCCTCATGTTCCTCAGATGTATGTGTCTGAAAAGTCCAACTCAGTTTACAAACAGTTAATGGATAGTTAACAAATTTTTCACAGGGTGTCAATAAATGGTTAATCAGACCCTGTAGTAACAGTATGATTCTCTAACAGCTTCTATTGATGCCCTCTAACATGGCTTGTAAATCCTTTGTTTAAGGAGACTTAATATAAAGTGTTACAATGACAATAATAATCTGAATGTGCAACCAATTCTCCCTCCTGCGCTGCCAGCAATGCTGATAATGAGCTAACAGAAGCACTGCTATTATTGCAATGAAGCCTGTAGGGAGCAAAACCCTAAAGACTTTTATTAGCAACACCAAGACATGCTGCTGTTTCATTCCAAACCAAAATGAATCACCTTTTCTATTTCTGCATTGGAACAGCCGTTGTTTATATTGCAATGCGTTACACAGTATGAACAAAAGTGCTACCCCTACTATTAGTCAGCTCCAAGTATTCCTCTGATTTTTATCCAGGCAGTTTTTTTTTGTTTTTTTTTTTTTTTTTTTACAAAATAGGATATATAAACTTGGGGACTTCAAATAAGGCAACTTGCCATACTCTTGTCTTTCTGAACGTGTTAAATGCTTTGGAAGATTTGTATATTTACAGCACTGGAAAGTAAAATTTAATGTGCCAGGCAAAACAGTGGTGTCACAACAGCCTCTCTCTCAACTGAACCCCTAGTTTGGAGTAACTATTTCATAAGAAAAGGAGATTCTTATCCAGGGTTGAGACAGCAAGCAGGAAACTCAAGTAGAAGGGTAGGGTTGAGAAGTCTTGGATTTTCTTTTTGGAATGCATTATTGATGTAAAATATTTGTTTGGATCCTTTACTCATTTCAAAAATGCTGTAAGTAACACAGAAGTAATTCAAGTCCCTGTTTGCTATAAATTTAGATTCAAAACAAAGATATAAGGTAAACACTCTTTGAATGGAGTCTTCTACATGCTGTCTCCAAGAAACCAAAAGCCATATCCAGCACAGTACCTCATGGTCACAGTTCCCCTTGGCTGACATGGATGCTGTTAATTGCCCAACACCTCTGAAAACCAGGTCTGACCTGTCTCCCTCTGGGATCCAAGATGAACAAATAGACACAGCACCATATGTGAAAGTGTCATGAAAACCTTGGGCTCTCAAAGTGAAAATTGCAGTAGCTTATCCCCATGCCTCTGTTGCACACCTGAAAACAAGGTACATAAAGCTTATAAACAGACTGGGGCAGGCAGAGACGTTGTTATTGGCTTTTTAGGTGCATTTGAAATAGAGCCAACAGAGCAGCACAAGTGATCTTCAAGAAGCCAAAGTGTTATTAATTACTATTATATTTATGTGCTAATGCTGGTAATCTTAAGTAACCGTTTGTGAGAATGTCTCAGCCTGGCTGAATCCAGAAGTATTGTGTAGATGCAGTAACTGTCAAGAATATGAGCTGTGGAACAACAAAAGCCACCTGCATTGCTCATGAAGGTCTGGAACCAAAGTACCGGAAAGACGGGGTTACATGCCAAGAAAAGGAAAAATCCATTCTGTATGTTCTACATATGGACCGAGGCATGAGGCCCATAAAGATGAAAAGCTGCCGCTAATTTTAGTGGGATGTTTCTATGACTAATGGGTCGTGTCAGTTATAGGTCCTCTGGATATGCCACAGTGCCTGCTTGGAACTGAAGGAGAGTTGTTTGATTCCCAGGTGGACACCCTGGAAAACTGGCATTCCCACGAGTCATCATGTACCTTTAATACGGTGCTGTAGCAATGGTGATGAAAATAAAACACAGTCAGATCCTGCGTTTTCATGGCTGGAGGCAGCAATCAGCGAATCGTCCTTTTGCCAGAGTTGACTTCATTTGCTCTTTGGCAAAACTGTGCAGCAAATCTGTGCAGCAAATCTGAAATCCAGGTACTATTATTTTCAGTCAAAATTCCAGCAACTGACATCTCTTGCTACTTTTCAAGTAGCCCCTAGTGACTCGGCAATGCTAAAGGACTTTGCCATATTTGAAGGAGTGCAGCCACTAAAAATAGTCAAGCATGTGCCTACAAGATGGCTTAGCCTGTGCAGGGTTATAAAACATACACTGGACATGTGATTTGCTTTGCTGTCGTATTTTCTGAGTTGTGAGCAGCAAGATGCCAAAGTAGAATTCGTTTGGTGATTTCTTCAGAGCTGTAAGCTTTAAACTGGTTTTTCTGTTCTTAATTTATGTCATGGAGTCTCAACAGCAATTTAATTTGAAGCCTCAGAGTGAGGGAAAGCCAGCTACTGATGTCTGCAGTCTGGTTGAATGTGTGCTGGCAGAGGGCTGCAGTCAGAAGCTGCGCTGGTAACTGCTTCAAAGTGGCTGCTCAGACTGCTTCAAAGAAGTGGCTGCTCAATCCTCAGACAGTCTGGGCATTTTCTTTCAGCAGGTGACAAAAACTGAAGCAGAAATCTAGAAATGCAGATGCTATACCTGAGAGTTATGTGGCCAACTTGGTATAAGCAAACAACAGAACACATACTACTGCAGTGATTGAAAAAGCCACAAGAACATTTTCAACTCAGAAAAGCAGTTTATTTCTTTACATGTTTATATTTGAAAATGTGGAAAGGGGCTCAAATACTTTGAAATTTAGAAGTTTAAAGAAAACATTTGGTTTGAAAAAATGTCACTGGTAAGAAATTAATTTCCTTCCTTCCTTCCTTCCTTCCTTCCTTCCTTCCTTCCTTCCTTCCTTCCTTCCTTCNTTCCTTCCTTCCTTGACAGGAGCTTGTCAAAAATATCAGAGCCTCAAATATTTGCCATGAAGAATTTCAACCCAAATATCACTGTGAGAGTCCTAGGAACAAAAATAAAATAATTAAAAAAAAAAATAAAAAGAGAAATGAATCCCAGACAAAATCAAGAAATCCAAATTCCTAAATGCTAAATAGGATTAATATACTAGGACTGAACTTGATTTTTCTGCTCCTTGAAGGAGTTCCTGGCGAAGCCCCTGGCCCTTCTCCACAGGATCTGTGGCAGTGCCACCTGGTGCTGGCTGCATCATGGTCACTGCCACAAGGGCAGGAATTGCCCTCAGAAACAGCACAACTAGCACTCGGCTGTCTGGAAGGCAAGAAATATTATCAAACTAACCTACATTGTCAAGCATCTAAAGGTTTCGTTATTATGGCTATGCCTACATCATATGCCTACACTTTTGTCTGTATTTTCATTCAAAATCTTTTCTTCCATTTTGCTTCATAAAACCTCCCAACAGGCCCAAAGTTCCTCAAAATGGCTCTTCCACCTCAAAATCCTTGTTCTTTCTGCTAGCATGTCAGCACACCACAGTGTATTCTATCTACATTTTTCATGGCTGTGGTTTTGGAAAAATAGTAAAAGTAAGTAGAAAGAGGTTAATTTTTAAAGATCAACTAATTCCAATGTCCCCATAGCAGTGTGAATCCCGTCAAGACCCATAGACTTATAGGGACCTAGCTGGAGCAGCAGTTCAGGGTTGACTGGATGTTTATCATTATCACATGGTCCTTCCTTTTTTGCCTTTGCTCCAAAAGAAAATCCCTCCTCAGCCAGGACAGTCTTCTGCCTTTTTTGCTTCCCTTCTGACATTTTGGAATTCCTGGCTCCTGTACCCTTAGGAGGTGGTGATTAAAAGGTGATCAGCACTGATGGAACACAGCAGCTTCAAAAGTGTTTGACTAGGGCTCCTCACTCACTAGTTCCCTGAGCAGCCTGAAATCTGCTCACCTTATATCCAGGACTGAAGTTTGGCTGATGCATTTCCTCTTTTCCTCCTATCAACAAGATTTTATACTAAATTGGTTCATGGCCTCTGTGGACAAGACAGACACCAATCTCCAGTTCACACACAAGACCATCTTTGTTAACAAGCAACAAATCAAGGACAGCATCTTTCCTAGTCCCTTCCAACCCAAACCCTTCTATGAGTCCATGATTACTGGACTTTAAAAAAAAAAAAAAAGCTCATTTCCTAGTTTGCATTTCTTAGTTGGGGTGGAACTAATCTCTCCTAATTTTCTGTTTACTATATAGGTACCTAGATCTGAGGAAGTCATTCTGTGTCTACTTCATAGCCAATGGAGTTGATATTGGTGTGGTTCTGAAGGGAAAAGTCCCACTCACTTTTATATTTACTTTTCAACTGAGTCATCTGGTACCCTAGAAGTACCTAGTCCCACCCACTGGGCACGAAGGGAGTGCAGAGTGACCAGCCTTTATGCAAACCCTCAGGCCACAGGTGTCTGCCTGGAGCTTCATGGATGCTGGTACCTCACACCGCACCAAACTGTGCTGATGTGAGGCTGAGAGAACCTCTGCTTTAGTTTCTACTTGCAAGACTTTGCTCTTGCTGCTATTTCCTACTCTGTGAAATTTTTTTTGCCAGCATATCATGGGCATGAATTGCAGCCAATTCTTTTCTTTGAGGACAGACAAAGGGAAACCTAAGGAGTTACTGCTAAAGTCCTAAAGGCAGCTCATAGCTATTGATTCCATTTCTATTTGCAGCTTTTACACGTGCAAGCAGCTGCAGGGTACAGGTGGCTCAAACAACCCCATTTTCTGCATGCTGTGAGAGGACAAGAGTGATATCCTGGTTATTGTTTGTTTCTATTTCTTATTTGTTCATGGGTTTGACCTATGGGCTCTTTTCCTCCCACCATACACAATTTATGTGCATATAACATATTCATGAAAACCCAAAGTATATAATTTTCTACCAGCCAGCCCACACTGAGTAAGTACAAAAAAGAGACTACATTACAGTGTGGGAAGTGTAGTATCACAAATATGTGCAAAAGTAAGGGCTCACCTCATAATTTATGTGTGAGGGAATGAATATGACATAGGAAAGAGTTTTCATTGTTAATGTTTTTGCAAGCAGATTTTAATTGTTAACAGACAGGAGCTATGGCTATGTGTGGTCCCTCTCCCATCTTCCACTATTGGTGGTCGGGGGTGTTGGTGAGGAATGCTGAGTTTGAGCAGACCTTCATGCTCTTGAATCACCCCCATAACCAGTTACAGAGATGGAGCTGTTCAAAGTGCCTGTTCCCTTCCAGCTGCCACCACAGACCTGATGACTCTCAAGACAGCATACCTGCCTATTCAGAGCCAACAAGTAATATCTGATTAAGCCAGAGCCCACTTCTCTGTCACGCTATGACAAATCACATGGCTTAGCAACTACAAACCTGGTCCCAGTGCTGTCTGCCAGGTAGTTGCCCACGTTGACTTTGACAAAGAGGGATAGAATAGATGTTACTGATTAAAAAAGCCTGCTATGATTCCAAGTGCCTCATACAGTGAGTTTTCTAATTAAACATCAGTATTGTAATGTACTATATGCATTGTAATTGCAGTTACAGATGTTTATGACTTTCAGAAAAGATTTCCTTATGTCTTGTGATGTTACATACTCAATGTGAAAAACAAACCCTTTATTAATTTTTTGGTTAGTGCATGGCGGGGGGGGCAGAAATGTACTTCATTTTCAGCTTAAGTCTTCTTTTTATTTTTTTGTTTTGAACTCAATGCAAAACATTTCAAGATTTTTTTTTTTTTAAACTAAAAGAATATATAATTAAAAAGGTATTTTTTCACCCACTCTGACAAGGCATCACAAGCCTGTGGTGATGGCTGGGAATTTTAAGACTGTTCTCTGACCTGTAGATAAAGCTATAATGAGGTTTTCTCTTTAGCAGCTACCTCTGATTTTTGAAGAGTCCAATTAGATCTTACTTGACCAATAAGCACAAGAATAGCTTTGAGAAACCTGGCAAAGTAGTGGCTGTCACATTGAAATACACTTACGAACGAATTCCTAGTTCTTGTGGTTTTATGCTTTTCAGCAATGTGCCTGCTGAATTCTGTTATATTTTTGTAAATTATACTTTAAAAAAATTAGCAAAATACTTTTCTTTCCTAATGTAAAAAAGATAGAATAATCAAAATGTAATGTGATGTGACACTATGAAATCAGTCTTGCAGAAAATTGATTCCAGCATGCAGTAGTCCTGGGAATGGTTTCCACCTACCCCTCCATTTTCCAGCTCATGTCAAAGCCTTTTTAAAATTTAAATGGAGAAGTTATCAAATGCAGTGATTCTTTTCCCTTTCACTTATTTACTCTCATCTTCTCTTTTTCCATTAAATGAATCTAAATGCATCATTGTAGGGGAAAAAAACAAAAGTGAAGAAATGCAAAATTAAATAAGATTTGGTCTCCCTGTTGTACACCTTGGAGATTTTAATGGAAACTCGAAAAAACTACCCCTTTTCAATTACTTGTCATGTGAGTGGCAAATACATTAAAAGTCCTCAACAGCAGCAGTCTGGTTGTAACCCATGTGCTTTCCGTTGTAATGCGGAACATTCCTGAATAAAAAGAAAGAAACAAAATAAAATTTAATACAATAAAAAGTACAAGAAGAGATGAATGTTGTCTGAAATCTAAGATGCCTCTGCACAAGATGACTGCCCACCTGGGTAATTCTCTGGGAAATCCAGAATTAGGATGTGACAAATGCTCAGTATATATTGGGGTCACTCTGAAACTACATTGTGGCAGGATCTTGATGTTTCTAGCATAAGATATGGGTTATAGAGGCATTATTGTTGGGAATCTTTTTCCACCTTGGTAGAAAAGTCTCACTTTAGATAATAGTTCACCCCTGGTCTGTGGTTTTTTTAGGACCTAAAAGAAGAGCCTGAGAGAGAACAACTGTCTCTTAAAAGGCTGCAGATGTGTAGTCACCAAAGATATAACTGCATTATGCTGAGACTCTTCCTTTGCTAAGGAGAAAAGAAGGGCAAAGGTGTGTGAAGGGAGAGTTTATACATCCTTCCTTTAGTTCATTGTGTTTATAAAAGAAATGCAGAGCTTTGTGGAGTTTGAGTCTTGGAGATACTCTGAGAGCAGTTATTTTATATACTGATCCAAATGCCTGCAATTATGGTATATGCTACACATTTCAATTTCATCAGCATTCATAGACCAGCTAGATACCATCCACAGGATTGAAAAACATAGCTGAGCAGAAGCAGGACTGTTTCTTGACACAGTTCAGAGATGTTTAGAAAAGGCTAAAGTAATGTAATTTTCTTCACAGTTGAAATGTACAGGTGATTCAATCTCTACGTATTATAGGCAGAAAGCTCAGGGGGAGTACATTTAGATGCGAGTATTAAAATGTATTTTTTTCAATGTTACTGTAATAGATTTCATTGTCCATTTGAATGTATTGCCATATATGTGAGAAATTATGTGAGGGAGTCTGTGTGAGCTACTTATACCTCATGTTTAAAACCATCCACAGAAGTCTTAATTCTATTTGCAATATTATGCTTACTGGAGTATCAGACATTTACTTGACAGAAAAAGATTTGACAGTGAGAAAATTAGAAATTTACACAGATAACTATGGCAGAGCAAAGTTTAGATGCTTGATATTGTCTGTCCTCTTTGACCTGAGTTTTGGTTGAGCCACATTGATATGTAAAGTTAAAAAAAAAAAAAAAAAAAGGCAATTGTAGCTAGAAATGAAGGCAGATCCCCTTACAGATACTAACAAATAACTTGCATTAGCATATATTCTAGAGAAGTCTGGGTACCTTATTATCTGAAAAGCCCCTTGTTCTAAACCCATGTAAATTACACAGTTCTGAAACTGTGTGCCACAGAATCATAACAGCATTAATGGCACCATCGTTGTCTGTGCTTCCCTTTCTTCTTCTGAAGTCAGTCCCTGTGCAAAACTTGCCCCAGTTTGAGGACTACTCTATGTTCCACAGCCACCAATTAGTGCTGAGGTTCAAAACTCACCAGCTGTCAGTCAGTGGCCAAGGTGGCTGAATGTGATTACCTCTGGCTGGGGCTTTCCTTGCTCTGCAGGCAGGAAGCAGAGGAAAATCCCAGCGGAGGCACGGCCCATGCAGTCAGCATGAGTTCAGCTCACCTGGCAGCTCCGATGAATTTTGGGCCTCTGCAGAGGTCCCGCGGCGCTCAGCGGACAGAGTCTCACTTACTGGGTGCGCCTCTGTTGTGTGTCGGCTGGAGAGTCAGCGCTGTTGTGTCCTGAGGGTGCCTTCCATCCTCGCCAGCGGCCTGAGGGAGCTCAGCTTGGTCTTTTAGGGACCACACCCGATGTGGGGCAGGGAGACCTTGCCTTGCACTGAGCAAGGTGAGGGGTGCTCCCTGGACACCTCTCTGCTCCCTGCCTGTCCCTGCAGGGATACGGCGCGCCCGGGCGCTCCAGCCGTCGGAGGAGCTCAGCTGGGTAATGGGGGAAAAGCTCGTCGTCCGAGCTTCCACAGGCAGCTTCCTTGTGCCGGTAGGCAGGAGGCGCCATTATACAGCTTGTGAGGGGGAAGGAGCGAGGAGGAGAGCGGGGCGAGGGGCTCCCGCAGATGCCGAGCTCCCGCCGGGACATCCGGACCCTGTCCCGGGGCAGCACCGCCGGCAGCTGCAGCCCCTGCAGTGCTCACTCGCTCCGATCGCCACCTCCAGCTCCGAGGAGCAGATGTTCCCCTGGCCACGGGGGAGGCTGGAGCCTCTGCCGGTGTCTGCCAGGTGCGCTCCGACCGTGACACCCTGAACCCCGGACCCCGCTCCGCCCGCGGGAGCATCCTCGACCGTCCCTCGGCAGAGTATTAAAGCATGTCAGCAACCTATTGATCATGAGCATGAGGAACGCATCTGAAAGTATAGCATACACTACCGAAAGTATGTCTTTAGTATTTGAAGTTCTTTAGGGCGGGGGATAATTCTGGTATTAGCAGAGGTCTTACTCCTTGGGCAAAACGCAGCGGAATGTGGCACAGCTAAAGTGTGGTGGGATTCCATCCACTGCGCTCCAGGACTTCATCTGCTCTTCTGCCTCCTGAAAAAAAACCCTGTTTCTGTGTCTGTAGGTAGGATTAACTAGGCAACATGTATTTTCCGTCTCAAAATAATAACAGAAAAAAACCCAAACAAACAAACAACAAGAAGAAACACCACGAAAACGACAAAATAAACAACAAGAAAACCAAAATAAAACTAAAGAAACCCCCAAACCAGTCATTTGATTGGCAAATTTTGAAAAATATATTTGAGCATTTTTTTTTATTTGTATGGTCTTTATGTGTGTGTCAGGGATGGGGAGGGAAGGAGAGAAATGAAAAAAGGGGAAAGAAAATGAGAAGGAGAGAAGAAAATAAGTAGAGAGGAAACAGGAAAGAAAAGAGAGAGAAGAGAGGAGAGGAGAGGAGAGGAGAGGAAGAAAATAGCTAGTATTTCCTGCAAAACTTTGTTTAAAAAGAGAAGTCAATTTCAGCTGAAAATACATCAGTAGCGGCAGTAAAAAAAGTAACTTTAGCAAGTAGTTAAACCACACAAATAAATTTACTCACCTGCATAGCGTGATTTCCTTGTTTGAGGAAAGTTTATGAACTGCTCATGTGTCAGCAGGATGGATTCCTAGCGAAGAACAGATTTATTTTGGTGGAGTAATCCTAATGCAAATTGGATATGAGATCAGGATAGGTGTCTGTCTTCAGTAATTCCTGATTTACATCATTAGCCAGTGGAACTGAACTCTGACATTTCTTCTTAAAACGTGCTTAGTATTAAATGAAACCGGCTTGTTTGACACAGTGGTGCTCACTGCTCCACAGAGATAATATTAAACTCTGCCCTAACATGTATGCACATTAACCTTGGTGATCTTAAAGTGTTGCTGAACTTGTGCTTATATTAGGGGGCAAAATTTACACTTTTACTTGTAACAATCAGATATTTCAATTATATAATGACGAATTTTAAATGGATTTCTGAATAAGAGCAAGAGTTTTACTGGCTTTAGCACTCGGCCAAGCAAGTTGGAAAGAATGTGTAAACTTTACCTTTTGCCTGCTCCATCTGCCTGTGCCTCGAGAGTCGGCTTTGCATAAACCTTACTTGGGTATTTGTTATCTACGCTCCAGCCACACAGTGATTTTTATTTGTCTTTCAGCCACAGCAACCATCGAGTCTAATAAGAACTGGCATTATGCTGAAATTTTGTAAAATAATACTGGTTTTAAGACTTATGTCTTGGGATAACTGCAAAAACCAGCCAAAGCCACGCTCTAAATAGGCTCAGGAAGTTGCAAGTGGATGTGAGGAGTTCAGGGGTGCAGGACAGGTCACCCCTTCGGCTGCCTGCTAGCAAAACTCTTCGGTGTGAAGGACTCGAGGACTCGCAGGAGGGATTTTTTTGCCTAGTGAAGTTTCTCCCCGGCCGGTGGTTGTGGCTCGGAGTTCCTGGAGGGTTTTGGGAGGCTGCGGGCTCTCCACTCGCCCCCGGGGGGAGCTGCAGGCTACCGCAAGGCTTTTGTCGGAACCGGACACCGAGAGCGGGACGGGGATGGGGACGGTGCGGGTAAATCACCGCTGTGTCTAAACAGCCCACGGTGGGAAAATAGCAATCCCAAAACCGGCGACGAGTTGAAGATCTTTTTCCACCTACAGCTGAGAATGTGTTTGATAAGCAACACCTAAAACATGTTAGGAAGGAGACAGTTTGTTTGCTTGAGTGTGACTTTCTTGGCAGCAGGATTTCTCCCTAATTTATAACCATTATGTAAACTTCTGACTTCCAGATTCACACTGTGAAAATATTCAAGATGAACTAATCAGGGTGGAAATCTGAAATTGTTTCTGCATGGTTTATATCCCCCATCTGGCAGCCCAGAACAAATAATACGACCCTGATGGTGTTTACATGAGTTACCTTGTTGGAGGAAATGATTGTACTTCGAAAATTGTCCTTGTTCAAGAAATTTAACAACTTGTTGGTCTAAACAGGGTTTTATATCTTTTTAATCTCTTCTTCCCCTCCACCCCCCTTTTTTTTTTTTTAATTTTTTTTTTTTTTTTTAAAATTGTGTGTGTTTGAGGAGGGGGAAGTTATTAACCGTGAATTACAGCTTTCACACCACATCTGTCTTTTAACTACAAGACGAACTTAGGTTAAATATTCAAAAGTTACTGTTGGTCCCTCTGATTACTCCCTGTAGAGAGCTGTACTGGTAAGAATCCTCAGAAATACTTATTATTTTTCTTATTAACTTGTAAGACACTCAGTGTGGCTCTTTCCCCCCTTAAAAACTTGGCTGTCAGCAGATTCAAGTGGATCTGTAAATGCAGTATGCACGGTCGAAAAGCATAAACGTACTCCACAATTTTCATTTTGCTGCACCCTAAGTGGAGTTTCACTGTAGAAAAGTGTATTATGGCCAGTTTTCATGGTATTTGATTGGATTTGCAGTTCTGTCACTCACCAAGGTTTTCTTAGGAAGAGTTAGAGAATAGAAGGTATAGCTTGACAAATACTAATAATGATAGTAAAAAAAAAATTGTCTTCATGAACTCTGGATTTTTCAGCAACTTTAGAAGAGAAATTTTGTTTCAGTCATTGCCTTACAGTGCAGAATATTTTACATATTTGTAGCAGAGTCTAAAGTTGCGTCCAGAAGTGTTCCAGAAAAAATATAAATGCATAACGTTGTACCGTGAGAATTCATAACCCTAAAAGGTAATTGTTTTCATAAAATACGGTCATTTAAATTAGACTAGTTGCACAAAGTTAGCATAGGGAAGACAATGTCTTTTTTTTTTTCAGCCTAAAATAAGTGAGGTCTTGTGTAGTGAACCATTTAAATTTTTTGGCTCTGGTTAATATTATTCTGTAGTTTTCAGTTGGCCTTCTAGTGATCACTACGAATTAATGGGATATGACTCTGTCATGTGAGCTTTCCAAAAAAATGATGGAATTACATTAAATTTATTTTACTATGAATTCCATCTATGTTCTTCCAGAAAAATTCCTGGACACAAATAATTTTAAAAACAACAAAACTGGCTTGTCTTTCAGACTGAAAATTATTTTCCAAACACTTAAATTCATAATTAAAAAGTGGGTTTTCTTTCATTCTAACATAAAGAGCCAAGATAATGCATACTTTGCATTAAAATTTTGGCAGTTCTTATACAGTTATTTCTTAGTCCAAATGAAATTTATATGCTAAATGATTTACATTAAATTTGTTTTATGTTTCTTAGCTTGAATGTTTAAGATGATTTGAAGGAAAACAACATATCCAATAGCCCAAAGTGACTCTGCATTAAGACCTGGATACTAAATAAAGTACATATTTAATTTGGATTTTTTTATTTTTTTTTAATGAAAGACGTGTTCTGTGTTAGAAGGAGCTGCAGCTACATAAAGTAGTAAAAGAAGTGGATCCTATAGCAAAGCAAAAGTACCATTAACTTTTAAAGAAACAGAATTAGGGTCAAATTATACAAAGAAAAAAGAGGAGATTTCAGACTTGCAAAAGAACAACTTCTTTCCTGAATGTATTGTAGTTTTAGAGAGATCCTAAGGGTGTTTGAACATGACAAAGCTTTAGGAGCTGGGAGACGTGCAAGAACGTTGTGAACGTTTAAAGAAAAACATATCCAGTTAATTTCAAAGATTGAATTACGTATTACTCAATAGAATGCAAGGAAGTAAAAAGAAAAGATTTCTTTTTAGAAGTATTTTTTGCCTTGTTTATAGGTCTAATGTGAAGAATGTAGATTTATCTTTTTAATCACAAAATTTTTTATTTTTTTTTCAGACAGATGAACAGCAATTAATTGTGAAAGCTTCAGTGCATAGTTACTAAATGGATTTTAAATTTGTTGACATGAATGCTCGTAACATTACTTAAAGGAAATGCAAATTCTAAGGGAAAGGAAAACTTAGAAAATGCTGAATAATATCTAAAATAATAGGATAGAATGAGTGTTAATTTCAAACCATTTCCACGATGAAAAAAAAAAAAAAAAAAAAGAAAGAAAAAAGTGAAGGTAAACTGCTGTTTAACAGCTTCCCACTGTTATATAAACTTTCAAACAACCATGAAATGTAGGTCTCTGGACATCACTTAAAAGAACCACAAATAAACAGAGGGTCGTACCACACTTCTGTTCCCTAATGTGTAACTAAAAGGTTTAGCTAAGAACAGAAAGTGTCTAAAACTCTTTTTTGTTTATCTACTGCCTTGTGTACCATAAACACAAATAAGCAGAGCAGGGCTGGGGTGAGGAGGTAGGATGCTGCCTGCCTGTGAATAAGGCACAGAGGAGCTAAAAGCTGTTAATGTCTCCGGCGGGTCATCTTACCTTTGTGCATGCAGAAGGCTGGGACATTTATGTAGCAAAGAATCACCTACTTAAAATATAAGGATGATGCACTTAACACTCCTGTGCCAGAACATCTCTGGGGCCTTGTATATCTTTCATGGAAAATTGTTGGAGTGTAACAGTTTAGCAATTACTTGGGACTTAGAATAATGGTGTCCTTTTAACAGGATAAAACACGAGCAGGGCTCTTATACCTGACGTGCCTTTAGCCTACGAGGTTGCATCCTTTTCAGATGCACTGTGATCATGACCAGAAATTTGTAGTGGTCCTAAATGATACAACATTCCTCTGAAATTCAGGGTGACCCCAATATAAGCTGGAATTTCTTCCTGGTAGAAGAAGCTTGGTACCTGTGTTATTACTGATGCTGCATATGTCAAGCCGGAGAGAAGGGGCTGATCCTGGGAAGAAACCCAGCTCTGGGTAATGTAACAAACCCACTACCTGAAAAAAAATATTTTTTAGCTGCACTTATGTAGTCTAACATTTGTGCAAGTTATCCAGAAACATACTCTAGCAGAATGATTTTTTTTCTCCAAAGATAATATTTGCAATTCTTTTATCCCTTGTCACCAGAACAGTATAAATAAAACAATATAAATAAAACTTATGAAGGTAATTTTCTTTGAATGTTGCTCCAAATCTATCTTACCTTTCCCATCCCCCACACCTTCCCCCTCCCCCCCAAAAAAAAAATTCTCTCCTTTGAGATTTCATTCTTGCTTTTGATTTAGCAAAGAAAGGATGTAGGCAGCACATGATGAGCTGCAGCATAAATCCAATAGTCCACTGAATGCAGCATATTTAGGAGAAAAATGGGGCCTCTGGTTCAGACAGAGTAATTAATATCTATTGGGGTATAAGCTTCCTTGATGTATTCATTATGTGAAATCAGGTACTTACATGTGCAGCAATTAAGTTGATATATAAGTGTGTATTATTTATTTATTTGTGTAATGTCTGTGTGATAAATTACCAGTATGTGGACATATTTTAAAGCCTGTTCCTAATCTTAGTGTTGGTCATGTAACTTAAGAAGGAATGAAGACATAAGCTCGAGCAATGATGGTTATACAATACCACAACGAGAGCAGAACACAATACAAATGTCATTACAGCGCAGGGCTGCACGCAGGCATTCTGACCACTTGCAGGTTTCCTTTGGATGGCAAGACCAGGTGTGTGTCCGTGTGTGTGAGTGAGTAGCAAAGATTAATTAAAGGATCCATATGCCCCCTTCGTTCCCATTCACAGGAAGATTTCATGGCAGCAGCTCAGTGGTGGCATTTGTAGACTGATGTGGTAGGTGGGCAACGATGTAAGGGTTTACAAGCTGTAGAATTAAGTCAATAGCATGTGAGCAACACAATAATAATGCAATTTGCAGAAGGCGTATGTACAGGAACTGAAAGGAAAAAATATATTCCCCATCTGGGCAGTTATTGAACATTTTTGACCGTGAAACACACAAAATGGGGTGGAGCAGAGATTTTCCTGGCTTGCCTTCCACATCAATCAGTTTGTTGGGAATTGTGCACAGAAACACAGTTGTGCCACTCTGAAAAAGACAATGGATCAGAGAAACAGCAACGACATTTTTTCAAAATGACTGGTGGATCTGGGGTCTCATTGGACATACTTTGAAGCTGTCACACTTTCAGGAAGCGTTGAAGCCCTATTCTCTTAAACTCAGGCCCTCTCAGTCAACTGAGGGCAAAACACATTGTGTTTAGGAAGGCTCAGAGTGAGGGACATGAAAATCTTCATCCAAGATAATTGTGTTCAGGAGATTTCTGTCACTGGAGTGAACAACTGTGGGAATTCAAATCTGCTGCTCTTATTATTGATGTGATTTTCAAACAAAATGGAGAAATAGCACATCATTGCGAAATGGCCAAAAAAAATTAAAATTATAGATATCCTCTAAAAATGAAAAGCATTTCAAGGAATGTGCTGATCCTACACCTCTTCTGTATAAGTAATAACATGCAAAGCCTCATTTTAAAGCCATGCACATGTTTTTCAAATAACATATACAGGTTATACAATGTTGGAGTTTGGTCACTGAAATGACTTTGTCTTGACTGTTGAATGGTATGTGAAAGGTTTAGGACCCAAAATGGTACTTTTCACTTCTCAAATGCCCTACAAAGGTTTTTGTGGATTCTCAAGACTGTAATGGACTTTCACTTTCTTGAAATTCAATCAATTTTAACTGACTTTTTAAAAAAAATAAACCAGTGCAACAATGTTCACATGTAGTTTAGAAGACTGTATTAGCTCAGGATTAGCAGTAGAGGTTGTTGAATTTTTTAGTTCAAAATTTTTTCAAGGAAAAGCCAATTTCATCAATATATTTGATTGTTAAAGAAGAACCCAGGAAACAAAAAATGTTTATAGTTATGAAAGTTACTTTTCAAAAATAATAACCCCAGTTGTCTGTTTTTTTGTTTCTTCCCTTTTTTTTTCTTTTTGAAACCGAAAGAAGTTGAAACCTAGTTTTATGTGCAACTGAAAAACTGAGAAAATGTGAGAAATATTTTCTCTTTCAAAAATGTCATCAATACATTTAATTATTTCTGGAAGCTAAAAGCTCTGAGTTCTGGAATATTTTTCTTTTCCTTTCTTCTACAGACTTTTTTTTTTTTAGCTTGTGTATCTCCCCTTACAAGGCTGTAAATTGTGATTAATCTCCCAATCTATCACCAGGATTGAATTACATTTCATTCTATGCTGTAAGACTAATTTATTTAATAGTCTTATGTAAGTGCAGTCTAGCTGTGGCATTTCTGAGCCTCCTCACACATGGTGGTTTTGAGACTCGGAACTGAATCCGAAACATTTCAGGTTCATGTTCTGGGCAAGCCTGAGAACGTGCCAGCTCTGGCTCCTGTGGTCTGTCCATGCTTGGCTCTGACAGACACTATTCGGGTTAGTCGAGCAGAAGGACATGCATAAATGTTCTTTCCACACTCATCCTCTCAACCCCATGTAAATTCCCCATTCCTAAGAAATCCTTTCTCAAATATCCTCCTCTATGACTAACCTGAACAAACTTTCCACCTTACTGTGTTCTTCTCATGATCCAGACACCTTGAATTCTCCTTTGAGTTTTAAGAATGGTGGGACCAGAAGTAACAACAGCTCCTATGGTTTATAATATTCCTGTAGTTGTTTGATGCCCCAAAATTCAAAGGAGCTTAAAATAGCAGACTGACTTCTGAAAGGTTTTTCCTCATCTACTCTGTGGAGTCATCAGAGAGACAGAGGTAGAATGGAATTGAGCCCAGAGTATACCTGTATCTTACTATTCCTATGCAAGAAATGAAAAAATAATGATACTAAAAGTAGAAGAGTAAAGTTCTTTACTCCAGGAAGAAATCATACTCCTCTTTCCATGCACCGAAATGCATATGCACATCAGGCCTTACTTTTTGTAACACAGATAAGGATTTCCTGCATGTTCTGACACTCATTTCACAATGACAGAGCTGGGTTTGTACATATTCTGTTCTGTATTTTCTAACATTGCTGTTGGCTTCCTGCCCATGGTGGATGTGTTTTTGAACTGCTGGTTTAGACTGCATAATTTTTCTTTTTAATTTTTTTTTTCTTATTCTGACTTACATAGCAAGAGCTTTTATTCAGTGAGAAATCCTGGCCTGGGTTTTTCCACAGCCCTGAAAATCAGAGAAAGTAAAGCGAAAATTCATGAAGTGAAGAGAAAAACAGCTTCCAGATCAGGCTTGTGGATTACTAGGCACACTGTAAATAGTCTCCTCTCGAAGCTCAGGATCTACCCATGACCTGAGTTGGATCATGAAGGTATCCTAATCCAACTTGGAGGGATTCTTAATTTCCCTTAAAGCTCAATTAGCTCCCTGACACTGTCATGGTGAGACCACTGTCATCTAAAGCAGTGGGATGACATTGCCCGGGTTATCTCAGCTGCATCAATCAACAGCTTTGCAATTTTGACATTCAGGAGAAACAGTTTTAAGATTTTAATGAAAGCAGACACTTACCACCCCCAAGTAGCCAAATAGGCTAAAAATATCTCTTGTTTTGGTATTCTTAGGTTCCCTGAGGTTAGTGATATGTTTAATTTACTGTCCATTTGAATCCAGGAACTCCCTTGACAGTTTCTTGACAGTGGAGAGTTTTGTTAACGGGGAGGTTTGAATCAAGTAACATTCTCACTCAGTCCCCTTCTTTAGCTATCCTCAGAAGTATATTGCTCCCATTTTGTTTATAAAATGAGGGACAACAAAGATTCCAAAGATCTGTTAGGTTCTCTGTTTTCTTTATTTTCAAAATAGAATCATTCCTCAATAATTCTTTTCCTATTAATTTATTCTGCCTTAACAAAACCAAAACAAAATAAAACAAACAAAAAACAACAACAAAACCCAAAACAAACAAAACCCCCAAACACAACATCAACAAAAAAACCCACAACAAAACTCCATGAATTGAAGAACACTCTACAACACTTGCTGTTGTGAATTTTTATATTTCTTTTTGTTTGTTTGTTTGTTTTAGGTTCTCAATTTAAATTCCCTTCCATTCCTTCCTACTGATTATGGCTTCATGCCCTTCTCTTAGTAAAGTATTCAGAAGTCCATGATGAATGACAATGGGATGACTGTGATTGAGTTTATGGTAAAGTAGGGACCTCCCTTGCTTTTTCCATGTTAGGAGCTGTACTGGTACAACCAGTCTGCCATAATTGGTTCTGAGACCAGCAGCTTCTGGGAGGTAAGTGTAGGTCATTTACACATCAACGTTTTTTCTAGTAGGTTACACATTGAGTCTAGAGGAAGGGTTACCGAAGGAAGAAAAAGTGCTACTCAGATATTAAACTTGTTTACCTTGCATGAGATGTATGTTTACACGGAAAAAGCATACCTTAAACATTCTTTTCTTATTTCTACCTGAGATGCTCCAGAGCCATGTTTGCTACAAGTGGTCCAGCTAAAAAACTTTGTGTGTTAGTTAAAACATCCCTGTTTTCTTTGGCAAAACCAAAGTTTACTTCTTCAGGAGAATAAAGTATCAGACAAGTGTCCTCAGCATGGGTCTACACGTACAGTTTCTTTTGGAGAAGCTGAACAACAACTGTGAAGCTGTGTAGAGACCTGCCCTCAGAGACACACTTGAGAAGAAATGAGACCAGATCTTATGTTTGGGAAATGGCTAGAGAAAGGACCACTTTTCATCAGTCAATACTTAGGGATTCTCTCAGGAATACCTGCTGCCCCTGGTATTGCTGCTGGGAGAGACAGAGGAGCTCAGCATGAGCATATTAACAAGCGACAAGATGAAAGAAAATGGCCTCAAGTTGCATCAGGGGAGGCTTAGATTAGATATTAGGAAAAAATGTCTTCACTGATAGTGTGGTCAGGCATTGGAATATGCTGTCTAGTGAAGTGGTGGAATCACCATTTCTAGAAGTCTTCAAAAGGCATGTAGATGTGACCATTTGGGGATGGGTTTTAGTGGTGAACACAGAGGTGCTGTGCTAATGGTTGGACTCAGTGTTGTTAGATGTCTTTTCCAGCCTAAAATATTCTATGATTCTATATGGCAGAGAAGAATTAGCACAAAGCAGGGAAGATGTAGCAAGCAAAAGCACCAGTAGTCCCTGAAGTGAAAGCAGGGTTTGCTGACAAACTTTATGATTTTGCTGGTTTCTTTACACAGCACTGCCCTATGCAGTGTGTGAGCACCTCACAGGGATTTCCCCTGTCCACTCCACTGCTCAGTCAGTGTGCGTCCTAGAAGAGGGTCCACACACAGTTTGGAAATTCTTGGGGGTATCTTGAGTTGGGCTGAGGTACCTCAAACAATTATGCAGCACTGAAATATATGTGCGTAGAAACCACATGATGACTACAGATCAGCTACCATTTGCAGTCAATATATGCACAAAATCTTGATATTCCCAGTGTTACCACTAACCCCCAGTATGCTACAAGATATTCTGGAGTTTTAAAAGCATTTTAAACCCCACAGCATTATATATTTTTAGACTGGAGCTTTAAGCTGAAAAACCCTTCTGGACATTTCTGCTACTGTCTTTCATGGATTCTCTTTTACTTGATAGGGTCTCTGGGATGAGACATCCAGAAATACAGTGGTCCTGTGCTGAGGTGTCTTAGTAATGCAGGTTAAGTTTATACTGCAGAGCAAACAGTGCCAGTGCCTGTTCTCTGGCCATGGGGCCAGCTGGCATTTTCTTGACATTTGCATATTAGTAAGTTTTCTTTATTTCCAAAATGCAGACTATTTCAAGTTGCCCGTTCTGAGTGGTCATTCTTCAGCATTAACTTCTGCACTGTGCTAGGAAATTGTTTGGGCAATGCTAGGTGATTTTAACAAAACCATGTCAAGGGACTTTCCTACAGTTTAACCATGTAAGTGATCGAGTTGCAGTGCCCAGAATATTCCTTGGCACGAGCTAATTTATTAGCATAGGTATAGTTATAAAAAGGGACTATTGTGTCCATAACTGGCAATATGATGCCTTCTTGTTTGCAAGCCAGAACTTATTTTTGGCGGCAATATTACTCCACAACCTCATGTCTGTTCTCTTCTCTGTGTATTAGAATCACATTTGAGATAAAGATTAAAACAAGAGGGCAAATTAACAGGCTGTTTATCCATCTTCAGTATTCACATATTCTGGGTAAGAAATCCGAGGCTGCCCATTCCATTATTCGAGGTTTGATTTATGTTCTGAAGTTTAGTTGATCTGCACTGTTTCATTTTTCATTTTAAAATAGACCCAAGGACCCTGACCCTCTTAAAAAGAAAGAACATTAGCTTTGTGGTATTGCTATACAAAAAGTAAACAGCCAGTTTTATGAGGAAAATGTCTTCGGGAAGCATAACTCTGGCATGCCAAAGACTGAATGTGGGATGCAGTGTGTGACAAAGACGCAAAATGAGGGACACACAAAAACTATTCATCCAGTAAATTTAAAATGTGATGGGACCCAGTCCTGCTGTATAAATAAGTCTTTCTGTAACCTCAAAATAATGACTCTTTATTTCTGATATAAATGGTTGTCAACAAAAAATTGTGGTATAACAGCATTTGTGTGAAAGGCAGGAATCTGAGTCTAAAACTAGATGTTGGACAAGAATGTTTAAATATATGATATATACCTATTAAGTTCTTGTTATTGTTCATGAAAGTCTTAATTCAGCAGTGACAATTTTCTTTTACTTATTTTGTACTGACTCCTCATGAATATAAACTGGATATCAATCTGAAATCAACCTGCCAAGGTGGAAATTAGGGACTTGTGGAGCTGTTCTGATTTCTACCAGTTGAGAGTCTGGACTTTTTTATTATTAACCTGCATTTTATTTTTTGTCTTTTTGTTTTTACTTTATTTTTCCGCTTCTCCTTTTAATGCAAGCGAACACTTTAAATTCTCAGCAGCAAAATATACAAATAAAAACTGGTAAACAAATTATTTTATGCAAAACTTGTTTAGCATGTTATTCAATGTTATGAATACCACTCTACTTAGTCACTCAGCTAAAACAAGCCAATCAACTGGAAGACTTATTTATGTGTCTGAAACCTTGCTATAAATCGGTACTTGTAAGGAAGTGCTAATGCAGTCTCTGCTGTGAGATAAGAGTGAAAGTGTGGTTAGTGGGGTAGCTAACAAGGAATTTCTGTTGCTGCTTTTACTAAGTTTATAGATTAAAATCCATTAGATGTGATAGTAATGACCTGTTTCTAATCCAGACAGATTTTACAGTTGTTAGCACCTTTGACTTTAGTGAAACAATTCCTGGATCAATCTAATGCAAATGAGAAGAAAATCAGACCCCAAATGCTGCAGTTCTAATGAAACCCTTCTCCCTGATCCTGTCTCTGACCTCCCATACTTTATCTTCCAAAGATCAGCTTTGTGGTGTTAATTATGGGGTAAGTAAGCAGTTACTTCCTAGAGCAAATCAGCAAAAGTCCAGGTTTGCTCTAGAGGTCCCAAAGATCAGAGATCTGTGTTTCTTCAGGTTTCAATTTACCAGGCTCAAAACACTTAAAAGCACAAGGAGGAGAGGCTGGGGAGTGATCGGTTTACAAGTGACCTGGGAGTTCACAGTCTCCATCCCGTGAAATTACAGCCCATATAATAGGTCTTGTGCAGACAAAACCGCAACAAATTAACTCTAGCATCTTTGTTTGGAGGAGAAAAACACCTCTGCTTTATCAACAATTCCCAGGTTGCCCTTCACTGTAGTGCCAAACTCTTTCTTTCCAGAAGAAATGTTTTGGACATGACACACACTTTGCTATTCTGCCAAGCGGGAGTACAGCATTTAGCAGCAGTGTGCCTTGGTTTGAGTCAACCTCATACCCCAGCCCTTCAAACAGTGACGTGCACCAAGGACGTCTCTTACATGTGCAGTTACACTGAATCTCATCACCCTCCAGCTGTTACCACTCAACCGAGTTCCCACCAAGTTTTCATGGTCACAGAATTCTTCTGTGACTGTTATGAATTTAATGACATGTAGAAGTGTTTGAAAGACTTACTATATGGTGAGCAGTGTATTATTTTCACGTATCATTCGATGTGCTTGATGCTGCTTATAGGTGGGTCTGGGAATGTGTATGTGTCTATATTCTGTTGATCTACACCAAAACCATGAGTGTAATGAGTGTCCATATCTAGAGGAAATTAACAAAGAGAGGTCAGAAGCATTGGCCTGTAGCAAAAAGAGTGTGCTTAAAAATAAGAGTGTTATCTGCACAAGTGTTAAGATACTTTCAGAAAAATATTTTCTCAAGTTATGATCATTTTTGCTACCACACATTTATTTTGCAGATGTCAAGACTGAAAAATATTTTATGCTCTCACTATGAAATCTTCCAACTGCAAACAGGCAATTTTAATTCTGGAAGTTGAAAAGTTAGTGTTAGTTCCAGCACTAAATCCCATCACTTCTTTTCAAAAACCTTGTATTTGTAGCTAGGGTGTATGTACTGCAGCAATCCTGAAGTTAGACTGCAAGCCCAGATTCAAGGTGGTTAAATTCATCTCTCCAAGAAAAATACATTCAGGGATGTATATAATGTGTAGCAAAGAATTTAAACAAAGACCCTGGAGTTGGAAACTCATTGCCCTCTCTGAGATTCGCAGTTGTTCCTAGGTCCTCACCTACTTGTGCAATATCCTTGGCAGGGTTCCAGAGGATAACTTCTCTCCATATAAAATACCATATAAATAACTTTAGGAATATACTTTGTTGGGGTTCTGTGCTTAACATGAAATGTTGCCTGCTGCTTCTGTGTGTTTGGGGAATAAGAATGAAACTAGTTTTATTTAGAAAATCATTAGGGCTCAAAAGGAGCTAGAAGGGTATAATTATTGCTGCATTTATGTTCTCCAGAGGTACACTGGTCTGTAAAAGCAGCAAGGCCAGCAGAAGGCAGAGATACACAGAGAAGAAATAAGTTGCCTTTTATATACAGGTGCCAAAAATCAGAAATATCTTGGAAATACTGACCATGACCGTGTAGATGCAGTGCTTAGCTCAAGTGCATCAACTATTAAAATTATGTGATAATCTGTACTCCACACATTTGGGCAGAGTAGTTTGACAGTCACTTGCACAGGTTTTGTGACTTCTCAGTATCAACACATATAGAGACTGAAGAACATGTATGCTCTCAAAAGTCCCAAAGCCACTGGAGAAGAGGTCAAGGTTGTACCTGGGTGTGCACAACAGCCTTCTGCTTCTGCAAAGGCAGCCTTTGCCTGCCTGTTGGAAAGTTCAGACCTGGGTTAGGGGAGAGAAACTTTGATAATGAAACCAGAACAGGATATGTCTAATATGACAATCATGAAGTGCCTCAGCTAATTAGGGCAGGGGCATGGATGCCAGAGCTCGCATTTGGGCAGAGAGGAAGATCAAGGTTGCCTGGGAAATCATGTGGCAATCAGTACAGTGGATGGCACACATGACATGTCAGTGACAAATGGAACAAAGTCAGAAAACATTATAGTGGATTATATTCTCCCTCTGCAATACTTAAAATACATGCTTACACCTATGTCCTAGCTGCTACTGTGAGAGGCCTAGTCATCAGGTGATGGTGAGCAGTCCTCCTTCCAGCTGAGCACAGCCCTGCAAGCCACCTTCATGCTCTTTAGCGCCTTGAGAGGCCATTTCTGCAAACAGATTGGTGCCCAGATGCTGGGAGATGGTTATTTTCTCAAACCACCCTTGTTCATTTCAGCCTGCAAAACAGACCTGAACATCACATGTGGGCTCACCTTGGACCTCAGGAGCTCTGAGGACTTAAAAACCTGCTATGGAGAGAATTGAAACCTTGTTTCAGGGCTGTAAATTTTTGCACTGTTGGTAAGTTAGAACTCAGATCCAGAATGCTGACCTGAGCTTGACATGCAATATAAATGTATCCTATGATGGGTTTATAACATCCTGAAGTCTGTTGTGGTTGTGGATCCAGACTGCAGACTTTTTAGCTGTATCTTAAGGTTTCATTTTTACCGGCAAGTTAAACAGGGCACAGGCACAGACACTAAAACTCCATTATCTCCAGTGTTAAATGGTGCCTTGCCTGATTTTGACTCAAGATAGCTAGCACTCTCCCTGATCATTCCCAGGTGTGGTTTAAGGATAATGTATAGTATAAAGATATTCTGAATGTTGAGTCTGAATGTGGCCTTCTCATTTTGGAGGTGAAGAGAGATAACCATATCATGCTAAGTTAGCTTTGGGCTCACAACATTATTTATTTTAGTAGTATTGGTGCTGGCTCTGAGGGGAAAGCCATTCCTACATGGCCTAGACCCCAAGCTGATGGAGAGGTTGTCTTGTTGCTTGGGAGAAGGGAGAAAGCCTCTCTGTGGAAAGGGTGCATGGAGTATTTCCATACATACATGCCCTAAGGCAAACCTTACACTGGAAATGTACAGAAAGCAATATGATGAGGATGTTGCATAGAAGAGTCTAGATTGAGTTACTGCCTAGTAGCTGCTCAAGTCAAAGTCTCTGAGGCATCCCAAAAGCAAGCTTGGGTGTGTGTTAAATACTATTTTCTAATCAGTTGAAAGCGCATATTCTTGATGTTACACTTTGTAAAATCCTGAAAAGGCTGATCTGCAGTCTGTGCTTCAACAAGAAAATACACCAAGGAGCATGAAGAGGAAAGTAGTGAATGAAAGCAAATAAGTACATCATAATCCATTATAAAATACCATATTTCTGCCTGTGTTCTGAAGTTATTATCACAGTTTGGGATCCTGTTATTACTAGAATATGGTTGCATTATTTCTAGATGGCTGTTATTACTAGAAACTCATCTCTCTCAGATAATTAAAAATTATGTTAAACTATATTAAGATTATCCTTTTAGCATCTCACTCAAGTAACAGCCATACATGGAGCCAAAAGAGATGGCCTAGATTAGTGTGTTCCGTCCTAGAAAACTGCGTCATAGACTCGCTGTTACAAAACTGCAAGACCTTTCTAAACAGCAGGCAGGTTTCAGTCTTCATCCTTGCCAGTGTAACATTGTTTCAAATATTTTTTCCTCTTAGTTCCAAAATTGCCACTTCCAGATTGAATTTTTTCCCAGCAACCTTCCACCCATTCATGCCATTATACTTAGCCCTTCTGTTCACCGCTAATCTCCCTACATTGCTTGCAATCCACAGACATAACCCTTCACAATTGCATCATTTCCACATTCTCTTTGAAGTTGTTAGCTGCCTCCCCATCTTTTCTGATTCCAAAACAAAGTTCTGGTGCATACATTCAAAACCCTTCTTCAATTCCTCTTTGATTATCAACAATATTTTGTTTCTTATAACTAACTAGTAGAATTGATGAATGCTACTTCTCTTTCTCTCAAATAAAGCAATCTCTTTATGCACCACTGGCCTTAATAGAAGCAAGAACAGATATATGAACGAGTTGGTTTCTCATTCAAGTAGTGAACATGTTCCAGAAGACACATGCATCTTTGTGGGTTATAAGCCTGATAATGTTTCCCAGTCCAGAAAGAAGCTGTTACCCAAGAGACACAGTGCAGCCTGTCATTTCAAAAAAAACCCATTATCAACAAAAGAACAAAAATAATTTTCTTCAGGGAAATTATTATAATCAGAAAGCCAGAAAGAGAGCAAAGTCTTCTGCTAGTGGTGCAGTTCCTTTTCTAGTTCCTCTGATTCTGTGCAAGAACTTGACTCTAAACCAGCACAGAAAATCTACTCAAATCTGAATATGTGCTTACACTGAGAGGAAAAATTTTATTGCATTGACACTTCAAAGACAAACTTTTTTTTTTTTTTCTTCAAAATACTACCATGGTTTCAATTTTCATAATTTTTAACAGGTCACTGCTATAATTGTGTATGGAATCAGTTCAACAGCTTTTTTATCCACTTTATAGCTCTTCTCAACCTGTCCTTACATGCAGTGTAATTATGGCATCCTTGGTCATAAACATGCAGAAAATAAAGTTGAAGCTTCTTCTGTAAAATATTTTTATATCAGCTTAGCAATTTTATTTTTTATTTAAATTGTATGAACACTCACATGTGGCTAGAGAAAAAAGTCTTCTATATCTTTATTTTGACATGCAAATATTTGAAATAAAACTATTTCAAGGCAGCTGTCAGATACTTAATAAAAATATTAGTTCAGGTTACACATATTTAGAGCATTGAAAACATGGGATAAGAGAACTGAGTCAAGAAAGAACATTTTAATTGTAAACTAGTGGTATAGAAAATTTTAAACAATAGTAATTAGACCCAGGATATAGACATCTTGAATTCTGCAACCCTATTAAGCAAAGTACAGCCAGACGCAACAGTTAGAAATATGTAACCACACAAGTTCCCCATTTGCCCTCTTTTATTTGCTCTGTGTTTTCAATTTGTAATGACAATTTTGTATCAGAACAATAAACCGAGAGGATCATCTTTCTTTTGCCAGCTGTGACCCAAATGACTAGATTTGACTGTCCCATGAATAGAAACTGACAAATGAGACTTCAAAAGACTTCCCATTGCCAAGTTTAACAAAATTCTGCTATCTTTTAACCAAATATTTATGTATTACATGACTGTGTTTTATTATATTTATGTATTACATGGCTGTGTCCTATTAAATTTAAGTCTCCTCTGATCAGCGATACTCTCTTTCAGTGTTATTTGTAATATTTGGTTTCAATTAATATACATGGGACTGAAAGAAATGCACAGAACCTTGTTTATTTTCCAGCAGTTTATGGTAACTGATTAAATCATTGCACATGGCATGCTCCGTCCCCTGTTTACTGTACAAGGCAGCTGGCAAGCCGCACCTGTCAGCCTAGGAGAGAATCTCATAAAGCTGCCAGTAAAACAGTGTAGCCGAATACACATCTGCTAATAAATTCTTTTCATCATATCCTAATCAAACAGCATATGTAGTTTATGGCCCTGCTAATAAAGGGTTTGAAATATCTGCGTGTGAACTTGATTTTATCAATGCCAACCTGTATGACCAGTTTTTATTTACTCTGCTGCTCAGTGGAAAGGTGTGTGGTGAAACAGCCAACGCACAGGAAAAGGTGAATGAAAATACGTTGTTAGCATAGATAAAAGGTAAATCCAAGTCTTTTATTAATCCTCTTTGTCCATTAATGGGACTGCTTCACTGCCCTGCTTTGCCGATCATTCTGTTCCTGACTCCACCTGCCAAGTGCAAGTACTTTCCAAGTGGCTGACATGGGCAATATTCTAATAGCATCAACTGCAAAACAGAGTGTGAATAACAACTTGAATTTAGAGGTGGTCACGTTCAGCTGTCTGGTTGGGTGACTGGAGCTTGAAATATCAGGTAAATAATGATTGAGGATATTTTTTAGCTAAGGTGTAAGAACAGGTATGCCAATATGGTATACTGGCCTATGATACTGGATTGAAGATGTTGAAAAATATAATGTCTTTATACAGGACTATCCAGTGATAGTAATTAACTGGAATAATCATATTTAAAGCTGATAGATTTTGCTGTTCAAATTGAAATAGACCTCATCCAGTGCGGTTCTTCTGACTGATCTTCTGTGGTAGTTTGTCTGTATGCCTTCCCTAGAAACCGAGGTACAAAGGAAGTATTCACCCTTGAGTGAAGACACCTTCCTTCTGGACCAATGCTTTTTCCTCTACATAAGCCACTGCTGTTTTGATGTGTCAGCTCAATTTGTCCTAACATATTCTTTCTCCTTGGTGTTTCAGTGAGGTATACAACAAAAAATACATTGCACAGGCAGAACAGCTTCCTGTGGAATTGCTGACCCCACTGCATTAACTTACAGAGTGTCCTCAATAGCTGTACAAAACATAGTGGTTCCTTTTACTGTCCAGTCCCAATGATCTCCTCCAAGTGTCCAGCATGATTTGTTCTTTGCTGTGGTTACTTATTCTATCCTACATCTCAGTAAAATGTCTCACCTTAAGATTTTATCTTCCATACTGATCTGGCAAAGTGTCTGCCTGCATTTTTTAAGCTTTCTGAAGACGTATAGCACCATTCTGCAGCCAGCTGTTGTGTTTCTATATTGTTAACTGTAGACATGCATTACTTTTAGCTTTACTATTTACCTGTTTATGTTACACTGTTCCATTGCTTCATATAGGAACAAAGCTGCATTTATGTATTCAAATAAATTCCTCTTCAGTGTCTTCCTTATTTTTCTCTCTCAAAGACCTCCTAAAAATTGTTGTGAGGTTTGAAGTCAGGACTTCGATGTAAGTGCACTTTGTTACTTCATGGGCCCCTGCCCACAGCTCCTTGTCATTATAGCCCACTCATACCTGATGTCTGACTTCTTTGTTACCTTTTCTTTGGCACCACTGAATTGTACAACATAACAGTGTTCAGTCTAGCTTGCTTTCTTTTCCTAGGTATCAAACACTGTCCTTCTAGCCTGCACACCTTGCTTTACATGTGTGGAGCTGGTATCCAAGTGAACTACAATAAGTGGAAATTCCTCGGTATTCTTCAGGATATCCTTTGCTTTTTTAGTCACACAAATCTTTAGAATTTTTTTATATATGAAAGGCAACCACACAGATGATTCAAATATTACTGTAATTATTTTTTTGTGTGTGTCGCCTTCTCTTCTTTTTTTGGTTCTTTCTCTTTATGGTTCATTGTCATCAGCAGGAAGCTTCACTCACCTTGTCTCATTGTTTTCGAGTCTCTGGACTATAGATAAACCATAGGACTGTTATCCTCTGTGTATCTAACTCTAAAGAGCCTAAAGAGGAAGGAAAGAAAAACAAAGTCAAGACATTGGCAATGTCACGTCACATCCTTTCTGAATTAGAAAACACCATTTTCCTGCCTTTGGAAAGAAAAAAAAAAAAAAAAACACAAAACTTTGTATGTAGAAAAAAATTGAGAAATTCAAAGTTCATACTGTTGCTGCTACAAAAGAAAAGACACCCCCCTGTCCTTGTACCACATCTTGAGAGTGCATATTTTAAAAACAATTTCCACATGAAGGATTTGTAATATTTTTAAAAATAAATGCATTTAATACCTTCAATATCTAGTCATTCTTTCAAAACTTGGAGTGCTTTACTCATCTGAACTATGAACAACTCCTTTGCCATTACATTAAGACCAACAGAGGATGTCAGTGGAGAGTTACTTACTGTTTTCAGTAGTCTCAGCAAATTTCCCCAGAAAATAAACCTTTATCAACAAGAATAATTCAAATCCTCATAATAGTGTTTCATAGATAATAGGAAACATTTTTACTTTGTTCGTGATGTTTATAATACTGACACCTATTTTCACATTTATTTGAGCAAAAAACCCCTGTTTTCTGAGATGATTTGGAGTGCTGCAGAATGTACATGCCTGAGGTACCTGATAGAAGAGAGCTTCCAGGAATAGAAAGAGTATTGATTTTTAGTGCAGCAGCAGCTGACTTAGGCAGAGACACCTAGAAATAGCCTTTTAGAAATGTAACTGCCCTATAGCTATCTATCTTCCTGATCAGCTTTCTCCTGATCCTGTTTGTTAAGCTCAGATGGATGTTTAACATATGATTTCCCTGCCCTGTTTGGAAAACCAAAACTCAAAAAAAACCCATCCAACTTACAGTTTAGAACTTTAGACTAAATCTATGCATCCTAGGTCTGCAAAGGGGAATTGTATTATGATATCTCAGATGAGTGCCCTGTTCTGGCAGGGCATAATTCCCATATGGGCATGTTCCCATAATCATCTTACATATTTAAAGTAAGTTCTCCCTTCACATTTTGGTGGTTGATATTAGAGATGTTTTGTACATACCTAGGGGATTATGCTTGACCCAGGAGACAGAATATCCTCGCAAAACTTAAACTGTGAAGACTTTGGCTGTAACCTGAGCATGAACTCTGAGCAGTTCCTGGTGTGCCAAGCATGCTCACGGCTTAAATATACTGACTACAAAGACCTGAGTATTCATAGAGAAGGTGCCATTGGAGAAACAATTCCAGGAATGACACTACCTACATGGTATAGGAGGTGTCTACAGAGATGGACAGATGCTTAACCAATCTTGAACACATGGCTTCTCTCAAAGCCAGAAACCAAGACTGTGAATCCAGGCACCGTAATGTTGGTGATTTCCAAACTGCAGTCTAAGGATTTCCACATAGGTTATATGCAGTCAACAAAGGATCAAGGAAAATATTGAGCAGGGAGTTTTTGGACAGAAGCCAAAGGAAAAAGGTTCAGCAATAATCTCTGAATGGGGAAAACTTCTACTGGATAGCTATAGCTTATTTCTTATATATATCCTTGTAGAATCATGAAATAGATCACAGATGCCTAGCTGATACAGGATAAATTCTCTTTTCAGTGCTACATTTTGGTGCAGAGACCATTTCTAGGTAGTAAAACATTATAAAAATGTACTCAATGGATATGGGATTGAAACAGACCTTTTTAATTATTTAGGCTGTCATATAAAACGGCCAGTGGCCACTATTTAAAATGTTTTTAAATTTCATTACCGGGGGCTGTACAATGCACTAATCTCAGAACTGGGAATATAATCCCTCTTGGGCCTGTATTTGACTGTAATACTTTAAGCAGATATCTGTAATTTTGTAATCAAATCCAAGGAAATATGAACTCTGACCAGAGATATTCTGAGGTGGTTTCTATGTGCAACAAGAGACTTTCTGCCATAACACTCATTTTGCTTTTCAGCTTTTGAAAGATTCAACAGATAAAAGACAAAGACTTCCAAAGAAAGGGGATAAATATATTTACTGAGTAAATATTGTATTATTAATTGAAATGTGTCATACTTAGGTTCAGCACATGAAGCAAAACTGGCAAAACTGGACAGAGATCCTTTGATTTAACTGTTGGGTTTTTGGGTTTTACAAGCACAGAATGTGGTTTTGTGTCTGTCAGAATTTTTAGATGTATATAACAAGCTGCTCTTTGCAGTAATGGAAAACATGGAAAAAGAATAATTTTTTATCTTTAGCAACCTGGTTTGAAAAAAGATAATATTATAGCAGGTGAGTCTGGGAAGAACAGAAGAAGTGATCTTATCTCTCTATTTGACCCAAGAAAAGATCAAGTAAACCAAAACCATTCCTGGCATGTTTGTCTAACCTGTTCTTACAACCTGTCAGCAAGAAAAACTGCACCAGTTGCCAGGCGAGCTATTCCAGGGCTTAACTCTTCTCACCGTCAGAAAGATCTTTCCACTGTCTAACCTAATTGTCCCTTCCTGTAATTTAAACATACTGTTTTTCTTTGTGTTGTCAGGGGATCTGGAGAACAGACTATTCTGTTCCTCTCTGCAGCAATCTTTTAATTACTTCATGCAATTAGCCCCTGTTCCCAAGGCCGTCTAAACTGTGTATTGGGTCGCCTCCTAGATCTCTTCTGGAGCTGAGAAATTTGGTGTCTTCTTGAATAACCTGTGGTTGATTTTTCAGGTAGTCCAAGGACTGACCAGTAAATCAGCCAAGCACTCAATGTCTCATCCTATACACAAATCCCAGGTCTTCAATTTATACTCACCCCATTAGACCCTGTACATTTTCTTTATTCTCGCAGTGTGAGTTATTCTTACAGTGTGTCCTTCTCTACCCAATTTATACCCATGTTGTCACTGTGTAGAAAATAGTAAACAAGACAGGTAAAGCAGCCACTCTTCATATCTAAGGCAGGCTGAAAAGGTATTTCCTCTTAAATACCAAAAGTTCAGTCCTAAAGTTAGGCCACTTGGGGGCAGGAGGAGATCTAGCCCTTGTGCCAGGGTAGCTCAGGCTATCCTGGGCTGAGGTGAGAAAGGGCATGAGAGGAAAGAAAAGGACTGTGAGAATAACCCTAGCTGCTGACAGGGATGGGCCAGGGCAGCCACAGCTGTGAGCTTCGAGTGGGAAGAGTGCAACAGACAAACTTTGTGCAGATCGCGAGAGGTCAGTGAACCAGTTCGTGCTGAAACCACGGGACAAGTACTAAGCCTGCTCCAAGGGCTCCAAGTGTGTGGACACAATCGGTTCACATTACTGTGAGTGCAGAAAAGCATCATGCAATTGTTAAAAATTAGGAATGCAATAGACAATTTTAAAAAGAGAGTATGAAGTGCCACTGTGTAAATTCACAAAAACTGGAAAAGTTATGCACAGTGCTGCAATCACCCAAATACAAACAGCAGGACTGAAAAAGGTTCAGGCAAAAAGAAGGGTATGGAGAATCCTCTTTGTGAAGGCCAAAGAAATGGGGGATCCCAGTTCTGGTAGAGCAATGGTTATTGGTGGGACATGGAAAAGGCAACACAACCTAGGGTGATGCTGAGGGGTATGATTGCTCAGCAGGAGTTGGAAGGGAGGCATAAAAACAAATAGGAAGCTTGTTCACTTGGGATGCAGTTAAGTGGTGGAGTTCCTTGGCATGGAATGTTATATATACCAAAATTTAAGAGGAGAAACCTACAAATTCAAGAAAGAGAAATCTGTTGAGTTCTGAAAGTCCCTCAGTTATGAATAGTTGGAAGTAGTGCAGTTTTTTACTAGTTGCCTACCCTATTCTCATGCTCTTATCTTAGCATTTGATTTTGTATCCATCTTTGGGTCTGGGTGGGTTTTTTTGTTGGATATAGTATGACCATTCCAATGTAGGAACACTATGGATATGAGCCATTCTGAGCCAGTGACCTTTCCAAGAAGGAGAACAGAAAGATATCAGAAAGGCCACAGGGACACTGCCACAAAGTTCTTGCTCCAACCTTTGGCTCTTCCTACCAAGCCTTCCATCCACCTGCCCTCAAGACCACCAGCTGCACGCTCTTCTGCTAGCAGCTGCCATGCTGCTCCTTCTCCTTGCTCAGCAAAAGCAGTGTCTGTTTGTACCCTCATTTCTTTCACTGGCAACTTTTTGTGGTCCCATGCCTTTTACAGAGATATTCTTAGGATTTCCCACCTCATCCTAAGGGCAGAGGACAAGACTTCCATATTGCTATATTATTCCTTATGAAATCTGCACTGTGAGGAGAATGGTACAGGGCCTGATTTCTGGACCTCAGGGCAGATGCCACAGCATAGCATATCCATACATCTAATCCCTTTCCCTGTGACACAGATTAACCAGATCTAAAGTGCCTTTTGGGTACTATTCCTGACCTATATACTTGCCTTGAACTGTACTCGGCAGATGTCTGGAGAAATGGTAGCTGGCTTAGACCAAAGGTGTGTTAAAAATTTAAACATATGAGGAATTGCATTCCAGAGCTTGGATTTTCTCTGGGGCACTACCTTGGCAGCATTTTAAAGTTAGAACTGGATTTCAGAAAATAGAAGTGTTCTTAAATCTGATCATGATTCACTAGAGAGTGCCACACACTTATGAGACACCTCCTGAGGTGTCCCGTTCTTAACAACTAGGTAGAAACAGTCACTCCACATGAAAAATTTCTCCTTGATCATGGGCACAGTTCACATCTGTTCTGTATTTGATCTTAGGCCAGGTTTAATCTCGTTCTGCAAGGTCAACTCCTAGTAATATACTGATTTTGCTAATGCTTAGTCCATTATCTGTTTCATACCTCTTTCAGAGGGGAAAAAAAAAAAAAAAAAGTGAAAAATTGTGTCTGCTCAGTAAGGCCTGAGTCTTGGTTTTAGAGTTTCTTGGAATATTTTTATACCTTTTCTGATCTCTGTAAGTAATAGAAATGGCAGCACATAGAAGTGTATTTTGAACTTTGAGAGATAGTAAAGTATATTAACTCATTAATTACATAGTTAACCAGTAAATTTCCAAGTGTTCATTTATTTTATATTTGTATTCTGAGCAATCTTAAAAATGCTATCTAAAAAGAGATATGCTGACATTTTTTTACCCAATTGTCCCATAGCAAGGAGTTTCACAGATGAAATGATTTTTAGAGCGAAAATGCTTCCATTATTGTTTTAAATGCATTAATATTTTCATTGTTTTCGGTGAGGCCAAATAGATGTTCCCAGTTACATATATATAACATTAATTAGTGCACATGGTTAATGTATAATGTGAAAGTTGAATCCTATTATTTTTAAATGCTCCACAAGTGCTTCTCTAATGCTTCCTTAATGATTTTCATTGATTGTATTATGTTCTCATCTAAGTAATGATTCTATCTAGAATAGGTGCTATACACTTTAAAATATATGTAAGTGAAATGTACTTTGGTATTAAATGGTTTCTTAGCAAAAATAAAAATTTCAGTAATAACTATTTAATGAGAAAGTTTGGTCCAAGCATCATACACGTTAGCTGTTCTTAAATCACTACAGAAATGGGTTTGGATTGCAGCTTTTCCTTTCAATTTAAGTTGGTGAGCAACCAAATTATAATCAACATCAATAAAGCATACAGGCTCAAACAGTAAAAAAAACTATCGAAACAAAATAGCTCATGTCAGTTGAAACAGAGAGGCAGATTCTCAGGTGGCTCATAAAGAAAAGCGAAATAGCCATAATGAATGGTACATTGAACCCAACCCTCTAGTCTTTCCTGAGGCAAATCTTCCCTTGACTTCAAGCCATGTTGTTTGTGTAACAAGTTGACCAGGGCTGTGGCTTGCTTATTTCCAAACACAATCCCCCTCAATCTTCACAAGTTCTTTAACTCCGTGTGTGTTCGTGAGCCTGCTCCCAGTGACTGAGGCTTGTTGTTCATGAAGAGATATGAGTTATTCCACTGTCAAGTTCTCTTCTGTTGTTGGGAATGTTTGTTCTGCCTTGTTTTAATGTGGAGTTCAAAGCAAACAAGAAAACATCCCAAAATTCAGAATCACAGCAAGTTCTTGTCTCACACTAGATATTATTCTGTTCTGTGTGCTCCTGCTGGGCTGGATTACTGGATGGCGATGAGAAGTTGGGCCCTTCACAAACAAAGACCTTCAACTCCTTATCTTTAATTCCCTTTTGAAAGTCTATTTTTGAAATGTACAGAGAGGATAAATTTTTATAATTAGGTTTTAAAATCGGTTTTATCCTCAAACAAATGGAAAACAAAAATCTAAAATGTGTGTAAAAAGATACGTATTAGACACTGTAAACTCTGCCTCACCTAATCCTAGCAGAAATCCAGGCACTGCCTTTCCTGTTGATCTAGATGCATTGCTCAGGAATCATTGTCAAGATGCCTTCTTGACACTCAGACACAAACCCGAGGTAGGATTCATCTGACTGCACACTTTTTCAGTGAAAATCCCTACAACAGAACTAGTTATTCAAATTCCCTTTATAGCCTCTTTTTGTTCACTTTATAGCATTTCCTTTATAGTAGAGAGAAAGACAAACCTCTCAGGATTAATCTCATCCTAATGCAGGTTTCTGAAATTGGTGAGAGAAATCCACCCAAATCACTCAAAGTGTCTGTTACCTCTAAAGCAATACTAGATAGGCTACCTGAGGTTCATATGTCTACACTGTAGACAACTAAAGGTAAATTACTTGTATCCAACATAAAGCATTTAAGTGCAGAAGGAATAATGGGCAAATTAATATATTAAATTGAGCAAAATCTCTGACTAAAGAATAGCTTTTGTTTTGCTAAAACACATCTTTCTGAATTGCAGCCAATATTAGTATGAGGAGAAGGAGAATTCACTCCTTTCCTTTGCAGCTTCTTTTTCTGACTAATCTCCCTCACTGTTGAAAAATGTGTCTTACTTCCAAACTAAACTTGTCTGGTTTTAGCCTGTACCAATTGGCCTTTTTGCTTTGGTTGAAAAGTCCTTTAAGTGTTCAGTGTTTTTCCTAATGAATGTATATGCACACATAGTCAAGCCATCCTTAAATCTACTATAATCTAAACAGATAGAGTATTTCCAGTGCCCCACTGTAAGGCATTTTCTCCATCCTGAAATGATTTTTAAGATTCTTTTTGCATCCTTTCCAATTTTTCAACTTTACCCATCTCCNGCAACATTGTAGTATCAATCTCATCAATATTGCTTACAGAGGTAAAATCATCACCCTGCTTGTATTTGTTTCGCAGTTTATACAACAAAAGGCTTCTATATTTTCAGAATTCTATTAGGAACTTCTGTTATATTCCTGATTTCTAAACATGCATTTTAGAACCACTGCAGAAGCTTGGCTGTATTAATCTGGTTAGTTGAAATTGTCTCACTTGACTAAATAAGTCAGTTAATTCTGTGTGTCATTATAACTTCTTCAGCAGTTTTTACATCTGTCATTGACAACTGTGTCCTGCCATTATTTTAGGAATATCTTACTTCATAAGATCACACTTCAGGCAATTCTTGAGAGCTGAGACTAGAAGTAAAAGTGTACCTTATGACTAGTTACTTTAGGGAATTGTCAGCTTATCTTAATTTTATCAATTTATTGCTCTATTAGCTTTTTCATTATTTGACTGGGATTGATGTCCAGCAACTTGTCTAATTCAACCTTTTCCAATATTGGCTCAGCATTTGTCCTTTTCTAGTCTTCTGGAATTTCTCCAGTATTTCAGCATTTATTGAAAAGCGACATTAGTGATTCAACTTTCTCCTTGCGAAGCTGCTGAATTCTCTTGGATTCTAGTTACCTACCTATTGATTTAAAAACATTTAATGCATTTTGCTTAAAATCTTCCTTTCTAACTGAAGGATTGGAAAGATCTTCGTCATCCTCTTGTGAAGTGATTACATGAACCTGTTTTTCTACAAAGCAGTATTTATTGAAAATTTATCCTTCTTCTCTAGGATTATTAACAGATTTAACATTCTTATCTAATGACAGCATTATAATATTTCTAGCCTATTTTTCTCTTTAATAAAATTTTTTTCCTCATTTTCATAGAGACAATTATTGTCTAATGCTTTTAGTTTCTTTATTATTATTATCCTTTTGTTGTTCATAATTTCTCATTCCTACTGGTAACTAAATCTGTCTTTTCTGATTCCATGTTATACATTGCTTTTATAGCCCCGGTTTCAAAATGCTGTTGGGCTTATAGCCAAAATTTGTTATTTCTTGAATCATGGGGAGTTAGCCATCTAATAAAATCTTCTGAAAGACCACCTCATTTTGTTCAAAGTTCTCATTTACATTTCACCTTCCAAGAAATTTAGCTTTTAAAAATTATGTCCTTTTAAAGCAAACCATGCCACTATTTAGGACTTTTCTTTATTTACCTTCATAGAAGAGTAGAGGTTGCTTATTCCCAGGCTCCCACCATCCTTCAGTCTAGACAGACCACATTTGGTCAAGAAGACTAATTCACCTGTATCTAACACTAAAAGTTTGGGGGTTTTGTTTGTTTGGTTTTGGTTTTGTTTTGTTTTGTTTGTTTGTTTGTTTTTTACACAGAAAATAACAAAATTGCCATAGGCAGCATCTTTAATCACTATGTATTTATTTTTTATATTCTCATAATTTTTAACTGTTTGAACTGAAATTCCAACATTATTGTTCCAAGATGGAGCTTCCACATAGCAAGAAAAATTATTTGGGTTGAGCTAGGTATTTCAGAAACAACTAAAATCATTGAGCTTTTTGTCACCTGTTGTTGTTGTTGGCTGGACTTCGCGAACGAAGATCTTGGGATAAGCCTGCGCAATGGATTTTTTAAGTGAGGCACAGTGTGCGCAGAAATGGCCCCACTCCCTTTACTCCTGAGGCTCATCCTGCCACGGCCGAGCAGCTCAGACGGCGACAGCGAGTTCCTCCAGGATTCGAACCGGCGTCCTCAGAGGAGGAGCCGGCTCCACAGGTGGGGGCCTACGCCACTCGGCCAACGCCCGCTGCCTCTCAAGTGTAACATACGAACAGAAAAGCAATAATGTCAGGCTGTTGAGAAATCCTGGGAGCCCACGTGGGTCAGAGCACCAGGGGAAGACCTCGCCTTGTCCTCTCTGCCACCAAATGACTCAAACGTGGCACTGCAGCCATTTGTCACCTATACTTTAACAGACTTTGTCGTGAATATTGCACAAACCAAACTGTTTTGTTCATTTAACCACATAGACTTAGGCATACAGAATAATAACAATCCTTTATGTCTGATAAAGTGATAAGCTCTCTTAAAAACAACTAGAGCTGAGATGAACTTTGGAAAACAAGCCCCTTAAAACTTGTAAGTTTTATTACCATTTTCCAGGTGGGCTCATAAGGAAAAAGGAGGCCTTAAGATGGTGGAAATATCCAAAACACACTCCAGGGTAATTCAGAAATTTGAAAGCACAGCAGTATGATACAAATATCATACTATGGTGAAGACACAGGCCACAACAATAGTCTTGCATTTCTTTGACATGCAAAATGTTAACTTTCAGTGGGAGCATCCTGGAGGAGACATGACAAGCAAGGCAAGTGCAAAGGCAGAGGTAGACAAAGGTAGAGAGAATGCTGTAGAGGAAGGAAAGTGTATTACTATTGCCAGTGAAGACCTGATTGTGGATTTGCTATATGTTATGGAAGAAAAGAAATGTGTTAATAGGAGGCATTTGTTTTATATAATGAAGCCATGACTTTTCCTTCCTCCTTTCCATCTGAGAGGGAAGATAGGGGTATGAAAAATTACAAAGAGCTTGTTACAAGCAAGATATTGAAACATCCTTCTGTAGCTGCTAAATGACTTGCTGAGTCCTGAGTCATGTTTCCCACTCTTCCTGAGTGTGAATCCTGTGGATAATCAGAATCAAACCAGTGCTTAAATCCCAAACTCCAACTGTAAGTGTCCCACATAGGAAGTGGAGTAGAGGTGTGCCTGATTGTTTTGTGTTTGTGATATCCACTGGTAGTCCAGAAGACAAAATGAAGAGTTGCCATCTTCTTTCTGCTGAGCTACTTGTGCAATCCTCATTCTCATAACATCTGATTACTACCCTGTCATTAATTTCAGGTTAATAATTTTCCACTGAAGATCCCAAAGTTATGGGCAAAGACCCAGGATGTGGAGAGGGGAGGCTATTTTTTCAGGTCTTGTAGAAAATCTCCTGTTGAACAGAAATTGATTCTCCAAAGTCCTGATTTTTTACATACAAGTGATAGTGCAAAGGGCAAGTGACAGCAAACATGGCAAGCTGGCCTGTCCTGCTCCAGTTTTGTGACTAAACACACCAGTTAGATCCAGTGTTTCCTGGCTGTGATAGATCCAATGTGCAGGTGCTTGGTAGTTCTGTGAACAGCCTTGTTCCTGCTCAGGAGAGAAACAAACTGCAAAGATGGTGGTTTAGATTAGTTTAATGCTACCAAAGCCTGAGGCCCACAAAGGACTGGATCTGACACCATCCCTGTGTATACATCTCCTAAGGGAGTCCCTTACAGAGCAAAGAGATAGGAGGATGAAATATTCTAAGACAAATATTCAGAAAATCCAGCAGAGAAGAATTTTCTAAAAGAAAATATTTAAGAACATTTTTCCCTGAAAAGTTTCAGTTTTCATGTACTTTGTTTTATTACAAGATCTGGAAGAGACTGACCAGGAAAGGAAGATAAACTGCAAAATGTGTTGTAGAGCTTGGGAGGGAGGGACACAAAAAGTCACTGCACTTTGATGTGTTTTTATGGTTCCCTCTAAGAGACTTTTGTGTGTAAATAATGTAGCTGAGATCACCCAGAGTAAAGTAAACCTTTTCCATCAGATGCTCTGATTTCCTTCAAAAGCTGTTTGTGTACGCATGTGTGTGTTCCTGTATAGCTGAGAATAGTCAGTGAATTCAAACACGTTCAAACACATTGAAACAATATTTGAGAATTATTTCTGAGCCCCCCAGAATATTTGGTGCTTTACAAAACAGAGGAAATCCTAACTGCTACTTCTAGAGATTTTTTTATATTGTCTAAATTACATAAATGGAGAAACTCAGCTGCTTTAGGGCCTGGAGTAAAGAGGGACAACTTATCATCATATCACAATCTATGTCAGTTTGGAATCAGATACAAAGATGTCATGTTTTAAATTGATGAGTATTACATCTGCTCTATTGTCTTACCCTGATTTTGTCAACTATAATGAAAGAGGAAAACCACAAATGTAATATTTGGAAGAGATGCTATTGCTGTTCCACTGGGCAGGGCTTTTTCAGCACATAGCCTCAGTTATATCAATGTCTGCAAAACTCAGAAGGTATTTAGCACCCCTCAATGAGTGGCAAAGAGACATTGCTTCTTTGTGACCACTTTGGTCTACATGCTGCACTCTGATTTGTCAGCACAAATGTTTAGGAACATTGACAGTTTTATGTAGCTCTTTTCTGACCTCTTGGAATATTTGGCACCACTAAGGGTTTGGCAATAAGTAATCAAGTGGTAATTCTTGTAGAATTGCTTTGTTCCCCTAACGCAACCTATCTTTGTTCTTCCACTTCCGCTAACATCAGTCACAAACATTGAGGGTGGACCCACATTTTCTGTTTCATAGCTGCCTTTCCCAAGCTTCCAAAGCAATGCAGTCTATACTAGTTTGCAACAGTGCTAAGCACTTGCTTGGATTAGTGTTGATTAGATCTGTTGATCTGAGGTTAGACCACAACTCTTTCACAAATGGAAATAATTTTGGTCATCTTTCCCCACCCACAAAGGGCACTTGTTTGAAGAAGGATTTGCTGAGTGGGTAGAGAACCTGCCATTCACCACCCTCCAGCTGAACTGTCCCTGTTTGCCATCACCCTTCTTCACTCGGGGCAGTGCTGTCAGTTGCATTTGTTATTTCCTGAGCACTACTTTTATCCAATAAAGAAAAACAAATAAACAAATTGGAAGCATGTTAAGCAATCTCTCTCTCTTCCCTTCAGTAAGGCATAATGGAACAATTGTGTAAATAAAACTGTCATTTTCATAGACCTCAAGCCAACATAGCTCTCAAGTGCATCAGATTCTGTGGGATGTGGTTCCACACTGTCGTGGTTGCAGCCTGTGCTATTGCATGACCAACACAACATGTGATTCCTTGACCAGAGATGGAGGGAGTGCCTAACAATATTAGCACCTGCACTGGGAACCAGACCGCGTAAGTTTCTATTCTATATCAGTTGTCTTGGCTGCTAGTTGCATTTCCATGACTTCAAACCAAGGTGGTGGTATACCATACAGTGAAACAGCATTTTTCCATTTTCTAGTAAATTGTAGGGTTCACAAGCTCACTTACAGTTGGCAGAGAATTTCCTCACGCAGTCATACGGCAAACTTTAACCACTGAATATCTTTGATATAAAGACTAAATATGGTATGATTTTGACCTTGGCTCATAATCTTTCTAAACTGGTTGTTACAGGGCAGTTTCCATTGTGTATCTCACATAGGGCTGAAAAATTGGAACTCAGTGCATCAACAAACATTCATATGCACATGTAATGGATAAATTGTCATCTCCTCTAATTACTGACTAGTCTAACACAAGTGTCTTTGAAATATAGTGAAAGATACATTTGCTGAGTATTTTTGGTTGCACATGACAAAGCCTTTTGAAAATGTTTTTGCTGTCAGACTCAGACAGTATCCTTTGCATAAATTTTAAAAGTAGAAGTTATATTGACTTTATTATGGAAACACTGATACTCTGCAGCTGGATGCTTTTGGTGAAAAAACACTCACTGCTTTGGCACGTGTTAGCTGGATTGGGAGTTGTGAGATATCCAATCAAACACGCGCATCTGGTCAACTGACATCTTATCCAAAAGTGCTCCAGCTGAGCTAGTAAGTATTATCTTTTTACTTTTCATTTACTGCTATCAACAGTAATGGATTAATTAATTGATCTCTGATTAGCCAATTTGTGATAGGCAATGAAGGTAAAAATCAGAACATAAATGGTTATCGTTTCATTTCATACTTAGTGTTGTATTATCATTTGGCAGAATTCTGTGTACCAATTTAAAACAGCTGGTCCAAGTGAGCAAAACTAGTTTAATATCCGGGATATATCACCAAGGGGATTACTTATTAAATTATAGGAAGTGATCTTAGATTTCAATAGTGGTTTATTATTCAAAATTATTTTGCCTTACAACAAATTGTAGTTTTTGACCTCAGAGTTTGTATCTTTCATTTTAATATTGTGGTAGTTTATTAGAATCATAAATATTAAGATATAAAAGTTTATTATCCCAACATTTCAACAGACACTCATTGGAAACTATTATTCCCAAATGCTTTTTTGATGACAGTAAAACGCACTGTAAGTTAAGTGAAAACTTTTATTCAACAATTCAGCTACAATGCTGTTTCTTTTGTTACATAAAAAAGACCACACCATTTCATTAGAACCAAACTGCATCATTCTATCTTCAAGTAATGTAAGTTCTGCTGCCATTTTTAAAACAGTAGGCCCAAGATTCTCACTTCCTGCTAAGTTATCTCCACCAATTTTGATGTAATTGCTCCTGATTTGCACTAGATTGAGTGAGATCAGTAACAAATTCCGATCTCATTGAGTCACAAGTAGAAAATATGGTTTCTGGTTTCCTCACAAAACCTGTATCACTCTTTTTCTAAACATGTCTTCAGACAGATTGGAAGGTAAGGCATAATGCAGAACTGAATGAGTAGTCTCTGACATGGCAAACTAGAAGGAATGGTTTTGTCTAAACCTGAGTAATCTCTTGTGGACCTTATCATTACTGCAGCCAGTCACATATTTTGGTGTTCACTCTTGCAGAACAGCTGTACCATATTCATTTACTTTGTGATGAGTAGGTTGAAGAAATTTTTTTCAGTGAATCAGAGTAAAAACTATTCAATAAAATTGGTTTAAGTCTTGCCTGTCTTCTCTGTGTCTTGTTAGTTTCCCTGCACAGGATTCATCTGACTGTTCAGAGACACCTATAACATAGGGTTTTTTTCTTTTTCAAATAGTCACCCTAAACTCCCTTTTCATCAATGAGAAGATCAGGCATTTCTGATATATGAGTCATCCCACAGTCATTTAAAACAGGTCGGATGAATTGTGTTCCAAAATTGGAGACTTATTTTCATGGGCGATGAAGGCAAGCTATGGTGATCAGCTCACATACAGTTATCTAAAATATTAACATTAAAACTATGTGGGTTGTGTCTCACTGCAAGACCATATTCTCTCCATTGGGTGAGAAAACTGCAAACTAACTCCTTTCTCAACTGTCAGGATATGACCTCAGGACTGAAAGTGGTTTAGTACTTTAGTGTGGAACTTAATCAAATGTGATAAGCTCATCCAAGCTAATCTCTTCCCAGAATGAAGGACAGCCTCTCTGTATGGCGCTGCTCTACACTGTGTAAGGCATGGAATGTTCAGCAACAATGTGTGGCTCAGGACACTGTGAGTCTCTGCTCAGTGGGCTCACACTGGCAATATTATTCATTGACAGACCCATTGCAAAAGTCAGTCTATAGCATTTGGTAGTTGGAAATGTCATAGTCCAGAGAGGAAATAACACAGGTATCCTATGGACAATAAGGGTGAATTGTGACCTCCTCTGCAATGAATTGATAGGCAATGTTAGGATGTTCAGTTCTTGAGACAGTTTCAGTAACTAACTGCAAAAAATGGCTGTGATTCACAGTGCGTGTTTTGTCACAGTGTGATGAGTGATGCACCTGGACACAGAGTCATAATTTCTTCTTCCCCATCCCTCAGACTCCTTGGTGAGGGGATGTTGAGAACTAGGCATGTCTCCACATTTACTCTTCTACAAATGAAATTTCACTTATTTTGAGTAGACATAGCAAAACTGTCTGGCCTTTCCTACTGTGCTTTGAGTACAAAACAGTTCCACCGAGCACTGGTTCATGTACGCTGAAACTATGATTTTGATGCCTTTCTGGTAAGGGCAGACTGATGGTTTGACTTGCCCCTTTAGCCAAGTATCACAGCAATAACTGATATTAATAAGGACAAGAAGTTTGGATAGACTGTGCATTTTATCTGTGAAACTGCACAGAGCAGAGCAAGTGGAACAACTCCTTTGCTTATATTTTTAAAAGGTCAGATTCCATGCCTGTTATTCATGGTTTATACTACTTAATAGAATCTTCTTCTGTATGAAATCTGAGCAATAGTCACATATAACACTGCATGCTAGCTGGGGCCCAAACCCCCTTCTGTTCACAGCCTCCTGCATTTGAAATGATTTGTGCTTTGTAGTCAGGCTAACTTTCTGGAACTATGGGACTGATATTGGAATTTCATTTCCATGTGAAAAACAACTAACTACTCACTTTCAAAGAAGGTTAAGGAGAAGCATTAAAAAGCTGGACTTCTATTACCCACTATTCAGGCCCCAAACTGACTTGGAACAGGCAAATTCTCTAGTCATTCACCAGAAAATCATCAGTGCACTATAGAAAGGAGAATTAAGGGAAGTGTTACCTTAAGTGTGTATAGGTAGTAACACTAAATCAGTTACAGTACCTTGGAGAACACGTTCATTTTCCTTACAGCTTTACAGCTGGAGAAAGACGCTCTGTATGCACTAATATTGGTGCCAGTCTTCTATAATTCTCTCACGAACACATACCCGCTCTGTGAATTTAGCTAACAATCAGTGGGTTTTTTTAAGGAATAAGGAACTTCTGACTTTTCTAACTTGCTTTGGTAATTTGTTTTTAACCTGATTTCCTTTTTTCTATCCTCATGATAACCCTCATAAAATATTCTTATTTCTGTCTGTCCCTATCTTCTGTTTCCTCAACTTGTGATTCATTGTCTAGGAGATCTGTTGGGAATATTGAGTCAGGTTTCCTTCTCCTTTAATCCAGGATGACTTGCATTGCTACTGAATGTACTACTAGTACATATGGTAAAAGCACCTGCTCCAAATTCTGAAGTTCCCTGAAACATCTATGATTTGCACTTTGAACTGCCTCTCAACTAATCCCTTCCTTTAAAGGGGTAGTGAAGAAGATGACAACGGTTCTTTGATGTTTTTAAACTGTACCACTGCTATTTATTTTTTTTTCTGGCAATTACAGAAGCAGGTGTTTTTGGAGTAAATTCATAGCTTTGAAATATTGTGAGCATGGCTTTGTAGTGAATTTGATCTCTGAATGTGCATTTCCATCATCAAACTATTAAATATAGTTGATCCTTATTGTTACATTCTTCCTTTTTTCCCCATGATTTTCATAATGTTTTAATTATAAACCTGAAGTATATTGTTACCAAAATATGAGTAAAGATGAGGCTATTAGGAGAAACAGCAGAACAGCATACACAATGAATGTGAGGCAAAGTGGAAAATTATCAGAAGATATTTTCCATTAGATAAACTGTAATTATATTTTTATGCATGAACTTGTATAAATGGCAGTAAGAACTTCAAAAGATGATATTTCTAATAGCCAGCACTGCAAACTCAAGTTGAAACATGAGAGACAAGCTTTGTTCTAGTCCTCACCCTTTCATCATAAGAATTAGTAGAAAATTTCAGTAATCAGAATATAGCTGGCATCTTTGACGACACTCGAAGCAGAATGGAATACTTCTTGCTCCACACATGGATTCATTGTGTTTCTGCTGATGCAAACAGATATGATCTGAAGACAGAACTGAGGCTTGTTATGTCACATATCAGATTTGCACTGTTATTTTTCAGATGACAAATGTACTTTGAAAAGTGAGGTTTTCCATCTAAACCCTAGAAGGTAAATCACCAATATTTTGGTTTAGACATTTATTTCAGAGTAATCCAAGTGTTCAGGTCTGTGTGTAACAGAAGGTAAAGATTTTAGTATAATTTTTTCAATCCTCTCTTATCTTGAAGAGCTGTTGAAATTGCAAAAAACATTTCTTATACATTGTATTTGGAAATTTACATAATGAAAATCTAACACCAGGCATATTGCAAATGAATGAAAAAAGCCCCTGATGCTACATCTATTAAGCTGAAGAAAACCATTCATCCAGGTTCATTCCCAGAACAGACTGTGGTTGGCTTTCATGGGGAATAATATAGCATAAACATCACAGAAAAAAAAAAAAAATATTATATGCACTCTGTCAATTTGCCCCAAGTAAGAAATGAGCAAAGCATTGGGCAGAGGGTTTGAATAAATCATCGTGGAAACAGATGACATATCTTAATATAAAAAGTGAGAATGATGTCTGCTTCTCCTGTACATACCTTCTGCAAATAAGAATGCAGTTGGATGGGCACTTCAGTTGCAGACTATGGGACAAATGTCATTTTGACCATTGTCAGATTGTGAAACAGGGCAAAAAATAGGAGCACTTGCTGTCTAAATAACCAGCTGAGATCTGAAACAGATTCACAGTCATCGAAGAGCAGCCACAGACGGAATCACATCTCACCAATGTAAGGAAGAGAAGCCTGGTAATTTTATGCAGGCTTTCCCATCCTCCCCACTACTTGGCTTGCAAGATGCAATGAGCTCTTTCTTCTTGTCAAGTATGCAGTTGCCTCCTTTGCAAAGGACATAAAATAAAGCATTGCTATGTTATTTGAACTTCTCAAAGTAGTAAAAAGATAGCAAACTTCACAATAACTAAAGTTGGGCATTCTGGCCATGATTCAACAGTGCACTTAAATATGTGCTCAAGATCATCCCCATTATGCAAACCACTTAAGCACATTCTTAATTTTTAACATATGTATAAATGCTTTTCTGAGTAATGATAGATTTAAGCACATGCTTGTGTGTCATAGTGGATTGGGGCTAAAATCGGCACATATTAGTTCTTTCCAACAAATCAAAGCATCTGTTTCAAAAATAACAATGGGTTCTTCATAGCAAACAGCTGTATTCATCTACAAAGTGTTTCAACCCAAGGCATGACTTGATGTGCATAATAAGAGAAATACTATTTAAGATGGACTCAAGTTTGCAGAAAAGGTATTGGTCCTTTCTGAAGATAAAAGATGAAAAAAAAAGGGCCCTGACATCTTTTGCATCTATAAATATTTCTTTGTAATAAAGGTAAAAATATATGGATCAAAGTGCATGCTTAGGGAAAAAAAAAAGAGAAAAATATCACAGTTTAGATTTCGTGTCTCTTTAATGCTGTATTTAGAGAAGCTAGAATTTCAGTTTGCTAAAACATTTCCAAAGCTATGGCTATTTTCATTTTTCCACGGGCAAAGGTTTACATATTTTTGGTGTTAATTCACTTTAATAAATAGGCACACTTAAAAAAAAAAAGCTGTACAATAGAGAAAATAATAGTTGTAATGCAAATCATCTAGGGATTAAGGACTAACAATATAACTCTTCTCATCCAAAGTATCCCTAAACACTGGAATGACTACATAACAAATATCAGTCCTCAATCACTCACTCTTTCCCTTTTGGGGTAAACCACAGTAATGATTTATCAAGGCATAGCATTACATTTAAGAACAGAAGGAGAAGGATATTATCTTTGACTACAACAAAAGAGAGAATTTTACGTACTGTAGACAGAATAATTACCCAAATTGGAATTGGCCAGGGCAGGGGAAAAAAATGGAGGAGGTGAACAGAAGGTCAGAATGAAGAGATGGGTGACTTCTAGAGAGCCATTTGTCACCTAAAGGGAAGAGGAGGAGGGGAGAACAAAGCAGAGAAGAATTATGATTCTCTGTGGAAATCAAAGCAAAAGTATGCATTCCTGCCTTCAACATTGTTGTTTGGTAATACAAGGTTGTGGGGAGCTTGACAGAGAGCCAGAAATAAGTTTCTTTTACCCAGAGAGACAAGACAGATATATCTGGGAAAGAGGCTTGGGAGCCTTGTAACATGCTGAACTTGAGCCAAATATTATTGGAAAGGACCTGGGAGAAAAGAGAAACTCCAGGCACGGCACTGGCTTTCTTTGTTGGAAAGATCAGATCTTTTTCTATGTGATTTGAGATGTTATTATATATATATGAGTTTGCATATGTGTGTGTGTGTGAGGGGGCTTTATTTTGCTTTTACAGGAGCAGCACTTTACCAGAAGTGAGTTCATCTGAGTCTTTGGCCATCTCCAAACGGGGCAGCACACATTTCCTGTAAGCAGTTCAAGACATGTCTTTGTTTGGCATTGCGGACCACGATGGCATTATGATGTTGATTGAAGAGCATTGCAACTCCTGAAGGTTCTTTACTATCCATAATCATGTATATTTTATATCTCTTTCATCCTACCTAACATGGTATTGCAGAGCAAAACCTCTTCTATTGAAATATAAAGGTCACAACTATACTGTCAGAAGATTAAGCAGAAGGATATCCCTGGACAGAAAGGTCTGAGTTTGTATCTATTAAGGTCCCAAGGTATGATTCAGAAACTAAAAGATCTATAACAATTATTCTTTGGGTTCATTGTTACTGCACAGATCACAAAGATAGGGATGGAAAATCTGAGTGTTATGCACATTGCATATCTTACAATCACGGCTGTGTAGATCATCTTCGAGTCTCTATTTACTGAAGATGAATAATTTATCACAGTAGAGTAGGAATTTGGAAACCTAAGTTTTGCAAATTCTTCCATTCCAAAATATGCTTTCATTTTAATCCATTTGAAAGCAGCCATAACAAAGATAGTTTGAGCCAGTTGAAATGTTATGTTTTGATAACAGAGAGATATTTTGCTTCAACTTTCTTTTTATTACATCAGATAACATTCATTTAAAAATGAAAAATCATTTAAAATGAGACATTCCTTTCTGCTTGTCATCCAAATTCCTCTTAACCATTTCCCCCCTCTAAATATAAAAGAACCAGCCAGATAAGGGCAAATATAAATTCAGAGTTTAATGAAATTTCATAAAAATGGGACTTGGGTGAAAGAAAAAAGAGCATCCCTTTTACTTAGCATGAGGAAACCTTGACCTGCTAGGACTCTGGAGTATCTGTACAAGCCTGTGGGCAGGATTACTGAAGAAGTTTGAACTTCAATTCTCTACCATTAGAATTTTCTTGCTTCATTAGCTGAGGACATTTAAAAAAATCCACAAGATTTTCTTGACAGTTTCAGCCTTAAGCATATATGCATACAATATGCAAACATATCAAGGCCTGGTTATTGCCACCTACTTATAATTTTCATCACAGGCCTGTGCATCTCTGGCTTCTTTAGCTTATTTGCTCGTTTACCTCTAATTTCTGTCATTTTCCCTGATATTAAGACAAAGTGAAACCCCTTGACTTCCAGTGTGGCATTGTATGTACTTTAAATTTGAATTATTATTGTACAGCTGTTTGACTCCATTGATGTGGTCCTGAATAAAGGGCTGCTCTTGCACCTAGCATCTTTGTTGAAGTTTCTCCCAATATCAAACATAGTTTCATAAATAGTTATACCTATCTTACACTTAAAATGCAGAAAGACTATGTTGCACTAAAGAAACAAAGAGGCCACTGGGTAGGGCAGGTTGATTATAAAAATTATTTAAGTTGTTTCAGTGAAGATACCTCTTTAATTCTATCATCTTCAAACTAAAGACATATTTTCAAAGTTACCACTACTTTGACTAAACCATTTTGCAAGTCTTCTTTGTACATGTGTTGTAGTTTTTCTGCATAACTGTGCATCATGGCAAAATGCATCCCAGACACTCATGAGTTTCATTCCCTACCTATTTGGCACTCTTTTCTTCTTGAGAAAAGTAATATAAATAAACTAACCTCTGTGGAATTATTTTTTTTTTTTTTTTGGAGACTGAAAGGTGTTTTCTTGCCAAGGGGTTTCTCTTGCCACCCCTGTTT
>VXAU01002828.1:1178422-1189133 GCA_013399695.1 Formicarius rufipectus
TGTTTTTGTTTTTTTTTTTTTTCCTTGAGTATGTTATGGCAAAATGTGTGTTGAAATTTGCACTAATAAAAAGGAAAATCTATTTCTTTCAGAGTCCACCTGATCTCTCTGCTCTTAAGTCTGTACTGATCCACTAGAATAATTGCCTCCTCAGAATTAGCATTCCCTGGTATCCTAGGCATCTTTCTGCATCATGAATTTAGTATTATAATAGTTACTGTTTCAGCAGAGTTCTGCCTATAATGTGTTAGCTGCTGCAGATATGTTACTATTAGTAGTCTCTGTATTATCAGAAAATTGACATGGAAATCAAAAAAAGTAAGGAAAGAGAAATAGAAGGACTAACAAGGCAAGAGAGGGAAACTACTGTAAGAAATATGCCAAGTCTTAGCTAAAATTTCTTGCAGAATAGTTTTCAGACAATCAATATTAACAAGAAGCTATCTGCTCTAATGGCAATTTTAATCGTGGCAATAATAACCATCTTCATATCAATGGGTTATTTATTCTACAGAAACTTTCTCATGCATGATACACATACATTGGGTTTGGGCAAAAATCTAATGCAGTTGCTGACAGAAGAAAGCAGAAACTCACCTTTTCCTAAGCCAGTGGCAGAGAGGTTGCATAAGTTTACAGTAAGAAAAAACTTCAATATAGTCCTGATAGAGTATTGGGAGGGAAGGAAAGAAGATATCCTACTTTACTTATAGATACTGACCTCTTTGAAGACATCTTTTTATTCATTGATGGTTTCCTCATGAATCAGCAAAAACTGGATGCACAACTCATGTGAACTGGTACTCCATTGAATTAAGATGAAGAATTGCTCAAGAACTGGTGCACAGAGGAATATTATCTGGGCATCTGATATATTTTAGGAACTGTGCCAAGCTCATCAGAGGCACAGTACAGAAGTAGTTCCTACATGTGTCCCTGTGATGCTTTTGCCCATTAATTATTCAGCACACTTTCTGAAACTAAGAAGAAAAAATCATGTGTAAAGTGTCCCATGACTTTAGTACGGGCAAAGTGAGACCTGACAAGATTCTTTCTTCTTTCTCAACAGCAATGAGCATTGACATTTAATAAGTCAATGCACCTTTTGCACCTAATGCACCTTTTTCGGTGATGCATCCTTACTTTCTAGAGTTTCTTTATGCCTCTGGATCTTGCATGCTTTGCTCCCTATGGGAGGTCAGACTTCCTCGGTTAACCCACTGTCTTTCAGTCAGTTGTAACAAAGACACCAGGTTTGTAGGAAGAAACATTTTAAGCAAGAACTAAATCTACAGTAAATAATTAGAGAAACTAGTGAACTTAGGGGTTCAAACAAACAGGAAGATTCACAAGTATTTTACTGAGATGCACAACAGACTCTTAGAGAGGCTGAGAGACAAACCCTGAAAGAGGTTGGGAAGTAGATTGCCCAAATATATCCCCAGTAAATTCTTCTGCAGATGTACAGATGGTATTTTGACACAATCTGAACCATAAGACTTGGAAGCAAACTTGGCACTGCTGTGTAAAAAATGAAATCCTTTTATGTTCGCCTGACATTTCACTGTGATATATGGGTAATGAGTGTTCTGAGTAAAAAATATTTTTACAAATTATTATTGCAATTCTGGATAAAATTTTTGTGCCTACACTTCTTTGGCATTGATAATGACTTCAAAGCTGAAGAAAGAAAACCAATGAGAAATTATATGAATTATATGAGATGAAGATATATTAAAAAAAAAACAAAACAAAACAAAAAAACAAACATTTTAAAAGACCTGAAAGGTCCAATTCTGATCTAAAAGCCTGGTATTTAATCATTAAATTAATAATCAAGGTAACAGTTTTGATTGCTTACCCCACAAACTGACATTCATTGCATACAAGACTTATTGTCCAGACATTCAAAATGAGTCATCTAAGTCTAAATCAGATATACAGTTCATCTGACAAGTCTTGGATATCTTTATTTTCTTCTTAATACTATGCTATTATACTGTTAATACAATTAAAAGTGTAATTCTAGGAAACATTTTTAAAATTTCAAGTTTTTTGCCCTCTCACACTGAAGCTTCTTAAAGTGTTCACAAATATAAGATGAAGAAATTTTAGAGCATTAGTCCTGTTTTGTCCAGTGACTTAAGTAACTGAGAGTGATAGGTGGCAACTGCACTCCTTTACCTCTATAACATACATTGTGAAGTCTGTACTGTTAACATTTCTTTAAAGTTTCATTGATTTAGTGGGGGGAAAGAAAAAAAAAAGAAAAGCAAAAAGAAAAGAAAAGCATAGGAAAGTTGTGGGAAAAGTCTCCCCACTTTGAAAATATCAGATCTTAAAACAAAACAAAATAAATTATATAAATAACTTGGCATTTTTCTTGATGTGTAACAACAGCAACATGTTTTAACTATCAGTAACTCGAGGTTCTGTGCATTAGTTCATACAAATGCAGACTGAGACATCTAAGATAACTAAGCAAATAGCTGAGTGAGAATACAAGGGAAAACAACAGCAAAAACCCTTGTTTGTTTCATAAGGAATGATTTTTTTTCCTAGATGATTCATTCCAGAAATAGAAATATTTGAACTAAGTCATGCTAGCAATGATCATAGTTCTAGCATCTTTTCTGCAATTTATTATAAATTCTTTTTGGGAAAGGAAAAGTTTTGTGTATTTTTAAAAGTCAAAACATGGCTTTAAATATTCATATTTTCTGAAAGAAAGCATATTGCTTTTCTATTGAGTCATGCTATGGGAATAGAACCCAGACCATGCTGCTGAGATTCCTACAAGAACTTTCAGTTGCTTGTGCATATTTTATAATCTGAGAATCAAGGGACTCAGCTGCAGTTAATTTTCATTTGCTGTTTGTATATAAATGCTTTTAGTACTTAAACTAAATTCAGATCAATTAAACTAATGTTGTTTGACATAATATTCCTTGTTCCAAAATCAATATCCCTTCATTTGACAGACTTATTCTTGAATTCAGGATGTTTATTATTCTTAAAGCTTACCTATAGACCTGTTTTTTGTCTTTGATGATGTAAAACAGTTCTTCCTTATGTACCATGAGCCACAGTATAATGGGGTTCAAATTTCTCTGGTAAATATCTTTAATTGTAAGATCATGTCCGTTAACCTCTTGCCATAGTGCTAACTTCCTATCCTTTCCTTTTGTCTTTGCTGTTATTTCTTTGAGACCGTATTCTCTCAAGGAATATATATATATACATATATATTTTTTTTTTTTTTTGTACTCTGCTACCAAAGGTATCTTTTTCTGAGATTGTGGTATTGGACAGTGAAAGGTCCTCCACCTGATTCCAGATGATGAAGTCTTCCAATTTCATTTCAGTCAACACATTGCACAAAGGTCCATGGCCAAAGAATCTTTCCCTAGACTGAGTTTGGGATCGTTTATGTCACTGCCTAGAGAGGAAAGAAGAAGGGGAACTACAGGGAAGCATTAACTCTTTCGAGGTTTATCGTCTGACAGTGCCCAATGCTGGTTCCCTGAATTTCATGGTATTCCTGAGTTGAAGTGAGTCAAGGAATCATGGCAATACTTTCTACTGCTTGTTTCATGGGCCCATTCATAGAAAAGAAAGCTGCTGTAGGGGAATTCTGTACCACCATGACTGGTGCTTTCCTGTCCTTCCGCAAATAAAGCATGAATCACAATTTTACCCTCAGTTGTGTATTTCTGCAGATATACCCATCATAATGTCTGTAAGAGCTTGCCTGAATGATATCTGGCTAAGGATTGAATGGAGTCCTTAGGATTTGGTCCACCAGGAGTATTTTTCTTGAGCTTTAGTTCTGAGAAGACAGAGCAGGGCTTATGCCCTTCAGATCCTCTTTACCCTTCCTCTGCAATACTTATAAATCTTGTGATTTTGTTTTGTCTGGCCCTTGTCCAAAAACAGACCTGTTGAAGGAAAGGCAGCTTTGGGATCATTTATCAATGTAACAGTGGGAATAGTGGGCTGAACAGTAGTTTTGTGCTGTTACCAAGTGAAACCACCATGAGCAGTTACCTAATTGGAATAATATGGCACATGTTCCCATAATTGCTCTCCTTTGATAACTTCACTTAGGTCATGTTTTTGTAGTTAATTATCATTAAAAAAATATCTAATGAAGGTAACAAGGACTAAAGGTTGCAAAAAATTAAAAAAAAAAAAGTGTATAGACTACAGTGTGACTTATTTTCAGACACAAATATTTTCTTTACATTAATGGTAATAGGAATGATATAACTTGGCATCAACTGCAACTGTAATCAACAGCTGTGGTTCCCAGGTATTTATTATGACTGAAGGTCAGGGTGGAAGAAAGGTTATTAATGAGACTTAAGGCAAACTGTCTCAGTTGTGCTGCTGGAGGGCAGAGTGCTGACCTTGTCCTCCTTTGCAGCTCCCCAGACCTGGAGACACAGACAAGAAATGAAATCCTACTGCTGCAGGTAGATCCTCCTAGCCCCTCTACTCTTGAGAACAAAATTAATGAAATGGGGATTGCTCCATGCTCAGAACAGGAATGAAGACAGCAATGCTGATGATAAATTACATCATATTTCTGGGAGAGGTGTGACACAATATTACAATACTTGGTGACTGATCCAGAATGATAAAAAAAAGAAAAAGAAATAGAAACAAACCCAAAAACCAACTAACCAAAAAAACCCCAGAAAAAAACAACAAAAAAACCCCAACAAACAAACAACAACAAAAAACAAAACAACAACAAAACAACAACAAAACAACAACAAAAAACCAAAAGAAAAACAAACAAACAAACAAACAAACAAACAATAACTCCACAACTTTTCAATCTTTCCATACTCTGTTCTGTGGAGAGCAGTTCAGTTTTTTAGTTTTTTTCTGACAGGGAAGATTCTATGAGTATTTCTACTGTTTTTCTTAAATAAAGCCCTATAAATTAACCTACAAGATCTTAAAAAGTGTATCTTAACCTGAGAGATACACTGATAAGCTTATTAGTATGTATTAGGCTGATATCTCTCACCTTATCTCAGGTGCCTAATAGTTAGAGGTCTAAGTCTGACCTGGTGACCTCAGGCTCACTTTATAGTCAGAAGAAAAAATGGGCATTCCCAGGTTGCAATCCATCTTATTTGAGCTAAGCACACAAGACAGGTCAGATGAATTGTGGCCTGGATTTGCTTCCACTGAGTATAACAGGAAGCCAGGGTAACTAGCAGAGGTTTAGATGTTGAACTTTTGGATGTCTACATTAAGGTAGATGAATTGCACCCTGAAGTTATGCACACTAATAAATTAAACAGTAGAAAGGAACATGCCCTGCCACTTTGTTACTGACAACGCAAACAAGTTCAGATGGTACCTGACTGCTTTTTACCTGGGTGAGCTACTGCTGTTCAAACCAGTTCTGGAGCAAGCTGGGGCCAGAGTCACCAGTTTGGATGTGGCTGCCCAGTTTCTCAGGGCACAGGGATTCAATCTAATGGATGCAGGCCTTTCCATGTAGGTTAGCTGTGGTGCCAGAATGTGGCTGTGAGTGCATTTGATTTTATAGTATGGACATAATCTCAGAAGCTACAGGAATCAATTGCTATGAAACCTATTGTATAGCTCCAGAAGTCACACTTTCCTACATATTTCAGTGTAAGCATTATCCAGAGAGATACAGGGAGAGAAATCCCTTCCTCCAGCTTCCAAGGGCCTCCAGAAACCAACAGCAATCTCTTCTCAGAAAGTATGAAACACTAATATTACCGATAGAAAATGACAAAGATGTGAGCAACTGTGTGACAACATCTAACCAAAACATAATTGTGTTCCCACTGACTTCAAAGTCACAGGATCAGGTCTGAAAAGTTTCTGAGGGTTTTTTGTTTGTTTGTTTTTTGCCTTTTTTTTTTTTTTTTCAGGACTGATGATGGCCAGAAGTGGAGTTCTTTTTATTCTTTATGAGAAACAATGAATAAGAGACCATGCTTACTTTTCCTTGGAAATTTTGAAACAAACAGTTCACTTCAGAGGGAAAAGAAAAAAAAAAAAAAAAGCTCTCTGCATTGAATTATTTTTTTTCCACTATGCTCATGAACACTTTCAAAGAAGCCTGACTCAGGACAGCCAATGCAGTATAAAGCCAAGCTACTAAAACATCTTAAACATCTTTCCTTTCCTTAGACATTTGGGGCCTGTACTCTCTTTGTATATTTTGTCACAGGGAAGGAAAACAGCTGTGTTCTTGAAATCCCTGTTTCTCTTTCTTGGTAGGTCAATTCTCTTTCATACAATGTGTTTAGCTCTGCTAATATTGGGAATTTGTTTTGATTAATAGCATTTTACCTTTTTTTTTCCTTTGAACTTGCTTTTTGGCAGGGTGGTTTTCATTAACGAAGCTGATATCTAGAATTAATTACACTAACTAAACAAAGCAGAGTGTAAAACTGGAAAGATGAAGATAACAATAAGAACTAAAAACCATCACACATAAAAGTTCTTCAGCAGAAATAACTAAAACGAACCTATACCACCATCATTTTTGCTTTATAGATTCTGTGAAAAACTATTCTATAATTCTGGTTTGCTACTCTCCTGATAGAGTCCTATAGCAATTTAGGTGTCAAGGGATCTCTAGAGGCTTCTAGTACAATCTAAAGGCAGAGTCAGCTTTGGGACTGGTCCAGTCAGGTCTTGATTGCTTCCAAGGACAGAGTTTGGACTACCTTTCTTGGCAGCCTAGTCCACTGCTGCAATGTCTCCAAAAGGAAAAGGTGTTTCATTATATCTGGTCTGAGTTTCTAATTTCAATTTATCTTTGCTGTTCATCCCCCACCATGTGCCTTTTTTAATAACTTGTCTCTGTCATCTCTCAATGCCCTTTTTCAGAATCAGCCTGTCCCCTTGCTCTGTTATCATCTACACATTTAATGACACTACTCTCCAACATCTTCTCCAGGTCACCAGTGAAAACATTAAATAGTACAGGCACTGTGACAGACCTTTGCAGTAATAGTTACCAGCCTACAGACCAATTAACCACAGTCCTCCAGTTCCAACCATCACATCAGATTTTACCCACCTAGGTGTTCACAAGTACAGAGCGTGGCATCCTAACCCACATACTAAGGACACAGTGCTCTCACCTCACCCACAAACCTACTTACTGTTCACAGAAGGCAATCAAGTTGCTGGGCATCAGTTACTCCCAGTAAACCTGTTTTGGTTTTGCAAACCACCTCTTCTCCTTTACATGCCCATGAATTGCAAGAAGACTTGATGATTTTCCTAGGAACCAAAAGCAGACTCAGGAATTTATATTCCTTGGATTATCCTTTTACATTTTGCTTTGCTTTATACATATGCACAGTATTTACTCTCCTCTAGTTTTTGGAGTCTTGCCTTTATCTCCCTGACATTTCAGAGATTATAGAGAGAGATCTTGCTATGACATTGGCCGTCACTCTCAGACACAGCCTATGCCGTCCCAAGGACTCACAGAGTTTGAGTTCTCTTACCAGAGTCCCTTACTTGATCCTCACCCACTGCTCTTACCTCTGTGTGCACTTCCTGTAACCACAGAAGCCTGGGAGACTGTCTTGGTGAAGACTGGGAAAAGAAGGTTTTGAGCACCTCAGCCTTACCCATGTCTGCTGTCACTAAGCCACCTGCTCCATATTTTTCATTCAACATTTTACTACTAAGATAATATTATAAGTTCTTGGTGATTTTGATGTCCATTGCAAGGTTCAGCTCTGAGTGAGCCTTGGCTTACCTGACACCATTGCTGAATTAGTGGGGAACACTTTGAAAATCTTCCTTTGTGGCACATCCCTCCTTCCATGTTGCCCACCTTGAAGATGTCAGGTGGATTAATGTTTCCTATTAGAACTGGGCTTTGTGATCTAGAGGCTTGTTTTACTTAGAAATGATGGAATCTCACAAAAAAAGTTCTGATGGAAAGGTTTGCCAAGAAATTTAATTACTGAAGCCACAGTTAGCATGAATATTTAATTATGGTGTTAATAGCTATGAAAATTACTTATTTATCCTGTCATTTTTTTTGATGGCGCTAAAATCCCATTAACTACAGGAATTTTTCAAGATAACTATGAGTGATTTTTACTACAAAGAACTTGAGAATGTTTTATATTTTACTGATGGCCCATTCTTAAATGTTGACAGTTTCAGTTTGAACAAATAACAGGGTTTTGTTTAGATTTATTGCTAAGAACCAGACTGCAGTGCTCACTATCAGAGCAGCTACCTCTAATGAAAAGGTCTTGTTCCATTTTAGTCAACGTTGCTCTTCAAAAAGCAGCATAAAACTTACTATTAGAAGAGTTATGAATATTTTCCTTCTTTCACCAGAAGGAAAAAAATGTAGTATAACAGATATTAGCAGGATGTGTTTCATAGAGCAACCTGGTTCAGCAGCATTATGGTCCTTTTCTCCAGACACCAACACAAATGGCCTGAATTTAATCAATATTTGAATCCTGTCATACCTTTCAAGAGCATTTTAAGAATGTGAAAATCCTATCTGAGTTCAAACTTGGGTTATTGAAGGTCTACAGAAAAAATGGAAATTATTTGGAAAAAGCTGTTCAGAGTTCTAAAACAATGACTTTTCTCTGATTTCCAGAAGGAGATAATTATGTCATTTTAAGTTTAATGAAATATATTTTTGATACTTTTTTCTTTTGTAAATATTAATGCAAATCTCACAGCAGAAATATGGCTATGGCCTCTATGCAAATTCAGGGTAGTATCATTGTGCTTGTTTTAACTGGGACGTTTGGATGCTTTTACTATAATCAAAGTAGCAAGAGGCTTATAACAAAATTCATGAAAGCTCTAAAGTGCCATTTAACCTCCCAGTGTTTTCTGTGTTCTAAGCTTGCATCATTATATTGTCTAGTTATCGTCTTACTTACATGTGTGCTTGTAGGCACACCTAAATGCGTTTAAGTCCTAAAAAATACTTAGTTGATGTATATGCTATTTGGAGATTTATAGTTCAAGTATTCTGTTGCACAAAAGAAGATTTCTCTCCCCGTTTTTTTTTACCAGTTAGTCCTATGATTGCCTTCAGGATTAAATCTAGTCTTAGTCTGGGTACTTTCTAGCACTTTCTTTGATGATGTCACAGCACTGTAGAGGATTATTAGCCAGTAGGCAGTGTGGATTCTACCATTAGGCTTCTGAGGTAAAACAAATGAGTTGTGTGAACACAATCCATGTTGTGCCTAGCCTGAAGGTCAAACCTGGGTTTCTACCAGAATTTATTCACAAATATGGACATCCTTTCTTTTCTTGAACAAATAATAATTATTTACTCTTTAAGAGATGGGAGCACCACATCTTACACTAATTTATAGCTAACATTAGGGCAATATTTTAGGAAACAAGAGACCTGAATCCAGAAATTTTTTACAAAATAAGAGTGTCTAAATGAGAAAAAGAAAAAATCCCCCCTCACATAGCCTCTAAGCTGGGTAGCACAGTGCTGGTAGGAGGCAAATATATGTTCAGTCCGCCCAAGAAAAAATAAGTTGGGACATAATTCTTTGGCAAAAAAGTGAAACCTAGGCACCAGTAGTCCAAAGATTGTTTTGTGAGACAGAGTTTGCTAAATCATCAGAGCTGAAGCCGTATTTTGTGTCTGTAACTTCCAGACGACAGTCACAACCTCCTCTACTCCTCTCTCACTTCTTGAGCTACGTGACCTCATGTCCAGCAGGCTGCATTTTGATTGCCATTCATATGTGTTTAACACTCCCGTTTTGGTACACAGGGAAGTCCTTGTACCCAGCACAGTTCTGGTCTCTACAAAGGGTCATGGGTAGTACAACGCTAAGTAGTAGCAGGGAAGTATCCCTAAATAATAATTTTAGTCCCCAAAGGGACAGTGAAATAAGAGAAATAATCAGAATAGCAAAGTTAGTAAGTGCTCCAGTAAGATACTAAGCTTTTCTGTTTAACTCAGTTTTGACAATCCCTCCTGGATCTTTTGTTAAGATAGTCATAATTAAACTTGGGACAAACTCATATACATTTCTATACATTGAGTGATCTGGCTGTTTCTTTTCTTGTGTAATGTTTCATCTCACAAGCCTTTTGCCAGGCTAGACTTGTCCACGGTTTGAAAACCTCCCCTCCAGTCCTTTTCTACTGTCCATAAAGGGACTCAGTAATACTATTTTCTGGTTCCTTCTCTCTGATACTGAAAACCTGTACAAGCCAAATTTTTGATCTAAAGGGAGACAACATAACATGTCCTAAAAGAATTATTCTTCACCAACAGGCCAACAAAACCCACTCTGGGTTACAATGTACAGAAAGCGCACTTCAGCATACTATGTCTGTCGATCTCTGTTAAGGAAACTATTTAACAAAGCCTTAAATGATGTCCTGCCTTAGGATTCTTTTCTAAAAGAGACTTTTAGGTATTTTGTCTCTGGTAGGTTTTTAAAAATATATTCATTCCTATAATAAAGTACACCTGCTATGTCAACAGAACACTTTTTGTACAAGGAACTGCTTCCAAAGTGAACCAATCTATATCTATTTAGAGCAAGTANCTAGAAAAAATATCTGCTTTGTTTGCAGTACTTACCATTAACACAAAGGTGAAGGACACAAAAAAGGGTGACACCACAGTTTTAACTATGCTGTCAAAATTGGTTATTGCACTAAATTTCCATGC
>VXAU01002828.1:1189285-1199448 GCA_013399695.1 Formicarius rufipectus
TTTTCTTTTTTCTTTTTTTTTTTTTTTTTTTTTTTTTTTTTTTTTTTTTCCCCAAACATTGACCTACAATACTCAGAATGCAAACATCACACTGTTGGGCTGATCACTGCTGGCCCATGAGAACCTAACTCTCTGAACCGAGTTTAAAGAGGTTGTAAAGGTTAACATGACAAGACTGGTTTTGCTCCCAGAGTTAAGAGAAAATGGTAAATAAACAATATAAAAGATAAGGCTAGGATATTCTCATATATAAAAGAGAAATGGAAAGAGCTTTGTTAAAGCCTGCTTAAAGAGAGATGGATTTGTTTTTTGTTTTTCTAATGGCAAGCAATCCATATAAAAGAATACTCTGTCCAATAGAGAAAATGCAAACACAGAGTTTATGTTACAAAAAGAATCTGCTTAAATACAGTATTTTTTATCTAGAAAGAGAATCTAAACAAAATTATCTCAGGTTATAATAGATTCCAAATGAAAGCTATGTCAATAAATTTCACATGTGCAAACAGGTTGTGAAATCTACATACTTGGAAGTTTGTAGCAAACATTTAGTAACAAATGTTCTGCTTTATTCTCGAGAAGGGAACAAAATTATTTGGAGCTGCCTGGAAGTCAGAATGTTGTCAGAAAAAAATTAGTCTTTGGGTCCATTATTTTCACAGAAACTTGAAGAATAAAGGAAACTACATAGTTAAAATACCAAACGTGAACTTTGAAAAGTGTGGGGGCCTTTGTGCAATATTGTAATTATCAGAAATAAGTACTTCCTATTTTCTTAATAATTTTCATTAAAATGTTAAAAATAATATTTTGCTAATGTCAATAATAATAAAAGTAGCAGTACTTTAGAGGTGTAAATAGGAAAATGTACAGATTCAAAAGGAAGATGATTCTTGAGACAGCAATGTAGGGCATTTCAAATGGTTGAACACTCTGACTTCCAAACCAGTGTCTGCAAAACTGCTGAGCATTTTTGGCTCACCTGTTGTCTTAAAATCACCTGTAAAAATAACTGTTCCACCTGTAGCATTTATTCAACTCAACTCTCTTCTACTTGGCCTTAGTAGGATTTGTGATTTTGTAGGACTCTGTTCTAGCAAGGCTGCAAGATTTCCTGGTGCAGACATGCTCTGGGATAGAAACATCTCTTCAGGGTATGAAATACAAGCTGATTATAATATTAGTATGAATGTGTTTAAAACAGAGGCAAAATTATGAAACTCTTCTGTCCTGGAAAAGCATCCTAGTCTGTAGTTCACGGAAGCAGGGTCTCTTTTGTTTGCTCTAAACAAAACATTTTGTCCTCAAAAATGATATAAAGGGTGTTCTGTCCTTCTAACCATCTTATTAATATCATTTATACTTTGATGATCAAAGAATCATAGAATGTTGAGGGGTTGGAATGGACCTTAAAGATCATCTACTTAAAGTCTCAGCTCTCCCTGCCATGGTTAGGGACACCTCTCACTAGACAAGATTGCTCAAGGCCTTGAACACTGTCAGGGGTGGGATATCCACAACCTCCCTGGGCAACCTGTTCCAGTTTTTAATAACTCTCACAGCAAAAAATTTCTTCCTAATATCTAACCTAAATTTCCCCTCTTTCAATTTATACCCAGCACTCCTGGTCTTATCACTGATGAAGAGTCGCTTTCTGCCTTCTTTGTAGGCTCCCTTCTGATACTGGAAAGTTGCTATAGTGTCAACGTAGAAGCAGCATTAAAGATGCTTCAAAAAGAAAGGCGACAAGATAAATGTTATCATCCTTTGTCCTGCAATTATTATCCTTTTTCCTTCTTCAGCAAACCAGAATAATAGAAAAGCAGTTATTTTATAAAATCAAACATATTTTCAGTTCAACAAATGGAGTCATCTACCAGTTTGCAATATACTAGTAGTAAAACAACTAATATGGTTACTCTGTGAGTAAACCAGAATGAAAAGTGGCATCTGTACCTCAGAAGTCTGAATAAAAATGCACTGATAAATATATATATACAAATGAGAGAAAAGGAGGGAAAGATTCTCTTTTATTAACTTCTTAACAATGCTGTCTTTGAATTCTCAGATAGTTTGCCTACATGGGCTTACATCCGCTTGACTCTAAGTCTTTAGTTTGAAAATTAATAACAAATCCCCTTAAACAGACCTGGAACTTACCCAGGGATTCAGAAGCTGTTTAGTTCTTTTGGATGACATAAAAATATGTTCTTATTTATAGCATACCTACTGGTTCTAATAATTCTAAAAGGATGGATAAAAATAGGGGGAAATGACTGCCAAGAAGACATTTACACTGAGTTCCCCAAATTATTTAGTGAGAAGGTCATTTATATTTTTTTGTCTACCTCCATGTGTAGGACAGTGCATAGCATCCCTCCTCCAGGAACAGACTAGAAGGGAAATAACTTTTTGCCTGTTTGTTTCCACCTGTCCAGAGGAGCAGTGATTTCCCCATATTAATCTCTCAATTCTTCCATGTCTCTCTAACTAGTCACTCCCTAGCAGCCAGTCATGCAGCCATGGTACACATCTTTCTCAGGTTGTAGGACCCAGTCAAACAAATCTGAATGCCCAAATAAAACTTAGAGACAGGTTCATCTTACCTTTAATTAGATACTTATACTTGAAAAGAGCTGTGACATGGAATGCTGAGCTGAACTAGACTGTTTTGACCAAAGCTTCTCACCAGAGCAGCAGTTTCTGTTCTCCAGAGCCTTGTGTTTTATTTGCTACCAAGTCAATCGATGAAAAATCAGCCAGTTAGCTCAGGCCAGTACACAGTAAACCCTGAAGGGCTGGAAAACTGCATTTCCTGCTTGGAAAGGCACAAGCTAAGCATATTGTATGAGAGCTACACTGAACAAATTCAACTTGGAACTTGTGGCTACACAAATACCAGTAAAGAAACAAAGCCAAAACATGGATTTGAATACTGGTAAACTGTTACGTGCTCCTTCATGTGGTCTCTGCTTACCAATATGCTCATTTGGTACAAGGAAGTCATGGCTCTGCTACAGTGGGTCCAAAGGAGGCCCCTCCCCTCTGAGGAGAGATTGAGAGAGTTGGGGTTGTTCAGCCTGGAAAAGAGAAGGCTCTGGGGAGACCTGAGCACCTCTTAGTACCTGAAAGGGTAATAGAATCATAGACTGACCTGGGTTGGAAGATAATGACAAATTTTTTAGCAAGGTCTGTTGCTGCGGGGGTAATGGTTTTGAATCAAGAGTGTAGATTCAAACTAGATTTAAGTGACACATTTTTGTTATGAGGGTGATGAAATGGTGGAACAGGTTGTCTAGAGAGGTGCTAGATGCCCCATCCCTGGAAATATTCAAGGTCAGGTTGGTTGGGGCTATGAGCAAACTGATCTAATTGAACTTTTCCCTGTGTGTTGCAGGGGGGTTGGCCTAGATGACTTTTAAAAGTCTTTTCCAACTCAAACCATTCTGTTATACTGTGATTGCAGGATCTTGTTCCAAATCCAGTGTCTAGGCTCAGACACCTGTGATATGTAAAAACGGAATTTAAGTAGATTGGCACACTACACAGAGACTTTTGGTATCATGTCCAGAGGATGGACCTCATCTTACCAGTGTATGTGTAACCTCTGAGACCTGTCAGCTTGAAGCAACTTCAATAAAGTTGAATTCCTCTTGCTCACATTGTCCATGGTAACAGCAGCCAACATGACGTAAAGAAAATATGCTCTAACACTCCCAAATTCTCCCTTTGTATGTAGAGATTAGATTAAATATGGTTTTAATTAAATTGAATGAAATCTTAGTCTTGAGAAGAGAAGGAAGAGAAACACCTTGACCTTTTTCTTTTGACCCAAAGTAGACAAAAGCATTGAGGATACAGGATTTTTATAAAACAGTCATATTTCAGGAATCAGTCCTAAAACCCACACTGTTGTCCTGACCACATTAAAGCTCTTGAGTTCTTGTGTTTGTACCATGTCTTTTTCCTCTCTGTTAAACTGTAGGGACTTCTTACATGCACCTTGTTACTCAAGCAGCTGTTCAGGTTCAGTCCAACCTTATTTGCTATTTTTAAGTCATTAAGCACTCCCACTCTCTTTGTTCCGGTTCTACCTATTTATCCAGAGGTGTGGGGTAAATTTCTGGAAGAGCTTAATGAATTTTTTAGCAGACCAGGAGTTCTGAGATTTGAGTCAATGTTTTGGTGGGACTGATTTCAACCCACTCAAAATAAAAGAATGTTAATACAGACTGAATATGAAGCATGCCAGGAGCATATTTAAAGCCTTGTGGGGTCACTTGTCACTTACATGCAGCAGCAGCATTTTAGCCACAGTAGTGCATTTTAAACAAATTTTACGTGTATGGTAAAACTTGCTGGTCAATAAATTCATTATTTCCAACAGAAACCTTTATGTTTGATTGACACTTATTACCTTCAGGAGTGACAGGATCCCTCCCTGGCGAGTAAGTTCCTACTGCAGCCATGGGTTGACTTAAGAAGTTTTAGCATGTGTAGCAAAATTAGAATGTTAAACGGAAAAATCCTCTGCAAACACAATCTTTCAAGTATTTAATTTAGACCAATATGTGGATCAACGTTGCAGAACTCTCTGTTTAAAGAAAGATACAGAGAAACTTTCTTTTCCCATAGATCATAGTAGCCATACTTCAGGGAAAAATAAAAAGGTTGCTGACATTTGCAGTGTTTTACTTTATATTTATTTGTTTATTTAGTTTGGTCAGTTGGTGGGAATATGGCACTTTGGCTGCAGCTCCCTGCCTTTGTGTATTTCATTTATCTGAAGGGCTTATATTCTCACACAGGTTCCTGTACATGGTAATTTGTCATCAATTGAGGAGGATTAAAGAGGGATCAGTTATAAGACTGCTTATATTTATTCTATCTACATCAACACTTCTTCCAACTTTAATGAAATCATAGCCTAGCACATGAGTTATTTGTGTATTTGTAACAAGTTTACCTGATATTAAGAGCTGATTGAATACAAACCGCAGGTTGGAGCTTTTCTGTCTCAATATTTGTCCTTTACTTGTTGTCACAAAACATCCATTGATTTTGAGAGCACAAACATTTCTTGGTGGTGAGAGTTAATCTCTTTTTCATGCTTGTTTACACACTCTGTTCAGTCCAAGAAGCCAGTTGCACTTTTCACCTTGGTATACAAGTACTCATGCAAACAAATCCTTCAAACCTGAGCGACACCCTTTTGTGTCCACCCCTATTTGTTTAACTCATGCTTCTGCTCACTGTTCTTACCTGGGTTATATATTCATTTTAGAGCTAAGACTCTGAGATCAAAGGGTCTGAAGGTACACAGTGAAAACACTAGGTGAGCAAAGAGCTGGACTGACCTTTGCACAAATCCTTTAGTTTTAAAACTGTGTCTGCTGTGTCTTCAGATACTCAAATCTCATGTGTGGTAATATATACATGTGTGTACCTGTGTACTCATATAGTAAATAGTGAACAGAGTGTAGTGTATTCTAGTCTAGTGTAGTAAATACTGAGACATTCCACATTTCTATAAAGAAAAATATAGAGAAATTTTACTTACCAGGAAGAAAAATTAAGCACATGCTTGATTGAAATCTGAGATTACTTCAACAGGACAGGGGTTGCATGTTTTCTTCAAATACTCAAGATAACAAGGATAGCTGGAAAACACAGTTTTGTTTTGCAAAGGTGAGCTGAGCTGTGCAAATATGTATTCTTCTTGTACTGGCTCAAAGTTCTTAATTCCTTTGTTCCATGATGTGCACATGATGTTCTTGGAAGGGTTGAACTGATGTGATAATAGTGATGGACAGTAGCAAGACTGAAATGACTGTGGGTGACTTTTACAGAGTGGTAAGCACACCAACCTCAATTCCACAAAGAACTTTAAGTGAGAGCTCATGATTATTAAAGTCATTATCCACACAGCAATTCATAACAATACAATCTCACACAGCAAAACTCTTTTTCTTTGACTGAGTAACAATTCCAGTTTCTTATGCTTTATCTTCTGATGAACAGTATGTTACTGCAGAAGAACAAACTCACAGTGGCGTCCCAACATGGTTGCATGTGAATGTTGGTTTTCATCAAGGTAGCCCAGGTATGCCGACATTGGCTCTCAAATAGACATTAAGGTTAAAAATCCCTATAGAACATCCTTCCAAGTCCCACTGTAATCTGTCTGTAGCCTCTGGTACCATATCATTCTTCAATGTGTCTAAATATGAGGTTAATTCAAGTATTATCTATCTGTAGTTCATAATAAAAGAAAGAGGGAGAGGGAGAAGAAAAGTTCTACTGGGGTGTAAATCCATTAAATTTTTTTTTATATGTGCCATTGGCAGATCACATATGATCCCAGAGACTCAAACTCTTTAGTTCCTGTAAAGAAATTTGGCTCTTTTTGGCTTTACTTCTAAATCAATGCACATCACTGCCTTGACAGTTCCCTTAATCTCACAGGCGTATGGTTGAGAGCTTCATATTTTATTTTTAGGAAAGAACTCATAAGCCAGTCCAGGATTAAGAGAGTTCGTAGATTCCAGGAGCACAGAACAAATTATTGGTAATTGTTGTTAGTATTATTAAAACATACATAGGTATGTTTATATGATAGTTTTTGGAAATTTTGTATATAAAGGATTTTCCCCCCAGATACTAAGTTAGCAGATGACATCTAGGCCACATAGAGCTCTTATCCCCAGAGAGAACAAAGCCGTATTAATGGTGTTACAACAAATTTTCTCTCATCTGGTTTCTAAACTTTCATAGTAATATCCTCAAGGAAGAGCACTACTAATACACAGTAACCCATCAGATGTCCACAAGGTATTTAAGACAGTAGACACATAAGCCTATGTCTCCTTAGAAAATGGGCATTTATCAGAGAGTCAGCTTCCACTCTGAGTTTAAGACTCCACAAAAGCCAGGCAATATGAGACTTGAAAGAGTGTCTTAAGCAATCATAGCAGGAGTGAAATGGGACCCAGCAGTGACATACTATGCCAGCACCTAAAGAGCATTTAAGCTTGCATAACCTATTCTGGTTAGGCAACCAGTACGAAGTGGTTTTCCATCACCATAGCAAGTATTTGGAAGATTATCCCAAGGTGCCCATAGCTTTTCAGTCTTTCTCAGACTATCAAGCTTAAAGGCACCAGTAAAAATGCTGGGGGATCCTGGTGGGCTGAATATTTGACAGTGGTATGATGTATGGTTTACTTTTAAGTCAAACCCATTCCCACCACTCCAATTTCTACCTGTGTGCTCTTGGGTTTTTTTGCATAAGGACTCTATCATGTGTTCAGAAATGGCATATCTGCCTTGCTGGCCTTGGCAGCCTGGTATGTTTGAGCACACACTGGATAAATCTACTTACAGGAGATGGAAAGGGAGTCCGTGGTTTAGGATACATGAACATCTTTTGAGCTGGCATCAAGCTGTATTGGTGTTAACGTGACCTCTGGTGTGCCTTGTTGCTAGACAGTTTTGGTTTGTCTGGCAAACTTGATCTTGGCAGTCAGTATCCAACACCAGAAAAGAGACCACCAGTCAGGACAACACAAGGTTTGAGAATGCTTGAGAAATGATGGGAAGAATGTGAAAGATGTTTTTGTCTACATGGGCCTTTTCCCATTAGTCAGTGAGGGACTGACAACTTCTAAGGAGCTAAATTTGATATTTAGTCCTTACTGGTAAGAGATTGTGTGGAATATCTGTGCCATATGGGGAAGCTTACCTCTAAGGAGCATTTTCCTGCCAGTGAAACAACATGGGGACACTAACAAATGGAAGAGCATTGTGTGCTACCTCTGCCACACAGTTTTTGAATAGGCATCTGGCACTGGAACATGCTCACAGCTGTGTTGCATTTCAGGTTGCTCCATGTCATCAGGCACCAGGGTGTAGGTTTTCCTGGTGGCTTCAAAGGGTGTACTGAACTGCTTTGTGGCACCTGGGGCTTGTTAGGGTTTTCCTTCAGGCATTCCAGATGGAGCACTTCAGTGGTACTTCGGCATGAGCTCTGAGGCCAGGACTAGTGTATCTACAACAGCAATTTACTTCAGGTCAGGAACAGCCTTCTGAAGTTAATCATCCAGTTAACCCCTCCAACTGCTTCTTGCATTGCATCATGGAGTGGTCTTGAATCACAGGAAATCAATACTTTTTGGGTCAAAATAAACCAAAAGGTACATTTTGGCGTTTCATTTAACATGCAACAAGTGATAACAGGCTGAAATTTACAGTATAAAGCAGAACTAGTTCAAAACCAAGCTTCTGAAGTGTGTATAAAGGGGTTATTACATCCCCAAGTCATCCTCATATCTATCCTAATAGGTATGACCCCATTAAACCTTGCTAATGTGAATGTAGATTGTATGGACAGTTGGGAATTTGAACTTGAGAAAGCTACTAGAGGCATTTTGCAATGGTTGATATTTCAGAAGGCAGTGTAAAAAATTCATCATTTGAGCCTTTCCACGTATAAGCAAAGGTTTCTTTATATCCTCATTCAAAATAAAAGTTGCTGCAACTATCACGCTGTGATTTTTGTGGTGATTGTTACTTCAGCAGCATAGTAGTACTTCACTTGGCACCCAGCGATCCTGTTGTGCTAGGCAGTGCACATGCACACTGAAATACAAGATTTAATCCTTTTACTATTTAATTTGAGTGTAAAGCCTTTGTTGATCTATGGCCTGAAACATGAGAGTTTATTTTCTTTTCATACTTTATTTATATCAGTGCCATTTGTGCTCTGTTATTGCAGCATATTGTTCAGAGACTTTTGGAGATTGTACTCGATGTTATGGCTCATTCATAATGCCTCCCTTCGAGTGATAACTTGCTTGAGTGCTGACATGATAAAGCATGGTCTGTCAATATTGAGACCTTTACATCAGCTGTTGATGGCATGCCTAATTAAAATAAAATAAAATTCAAGGGAATATGATGCATGAATTCATTCCTTCTGTGTTGTTATACCAAAGGCTAAAGGTGATGAATCATAAATGCAAATAGGTGTGAATTTATATAACACAACCTTCGTGCTGTGATGTCTTTTTGAGATGATAAATAATTATGAAATGTTAGTTCAAGTGAAGAAAATGTCTGTGTCACTCACAAGTTCCAAACCCACTGAGCTTTGCATGATTACTATCACAGATCTTGGAATCCAGGCTAACATTCCCAATCTTTCAATATAAGTGGAGAGTCTCATAAATTCTGAGCCTTTCTGAAATCTTGGTATGTTCCAGTGATTGCTATCTGAATCCCACCTACTAAGTGATGATAGAACCAGGCTTCAAGTTCCTAGCAGCTACTTAGGTCTTCTGATTTCTATTACATATTTGTGCAGTTGATTCTGCCTTTTTATCATTAATCTGGCTATAACTTTGAAGATCTCCCTTCATGGTGATGTAAAAATTTAGTGAGGAGGAAGAAGACCTGAAAAATACTGAAGTTTTCTGCATGGAACAATCATGTGGGACCCAGGAGAATACTTTAAAATATACTGACTGACTTTATACAGGTTCCTTGACCATGCAACCTTTTTTCATTCTTTTACCTTCTTTCTCTCATTCTCCTCCTTTAATCTTTCTACCCATCATCACTTTTCTTGCTGTCAGCAGTGCTTAGAATTTGCTGTTGACTGACATAGAGTCTTTTCACCACAGAGAGGTAATGCAAGCTACAAATAACACCTCTCCCCATGTTTTGACCCCCACTTTTTGTCTCAATAAAAATCTCACGTGCCTCAGGCTTCAGATGTGTACTTACCCCAGAACAGGACCAAACAATTCCCTAAGCTTTTATGTAGGCCTAGCTTTCTGTTTCGGTCTTTTCAACTAATCAGGATAATTTCAGATTGTTTGATTAGGTAAAAAATGCAATGCCCTTCCTACTGGCAGCTATGACCCACAAGTAATAATCCCAAACCAATGAAGAATAAAAGCGTATCAGGGAGAAAAGAGAGTGCCATAACAAGGGTGTCTGCATGCTTAGCTGATCAGGTTGTTCCTCATATCAGGTTTTCTGGTACCTCTGAAAATTTTCATAATCTCCTGAATAAATGCTGGAATCCTCTATGACAGGAATTTTATTTTCTTAATTAGTGAAATGGGTGTTTCCAATTATTTTTTTTTTTTTCTCTTTTTTTT
>VXAU01002828.1:1199475-1235824 GCA_013399695.1 Formicarius rufipectus
TAATTTTTTTTTTTTTTTGTCTTTTTTTTTTTTTTTTTTTTCTTTTAACCAGGAATGTTATTTAGAAATTATGGCAACCTGAAAATTATTATCTCTATGCCTGTATCATTAGTCTCAAAAAAGTATATGCAATTTTTTCTTCTTAAAATCATAACCAGTATTTGCTGGTATGCTGTAGTTCTGGATTCTTTAAGTTAGGGAACACCTGTTTATATAACTTAGATAAGATCCTTACCTTAAAGTTTGGAAAATAATGTGAATATACCAATAAATGTTTTGGGTTTTAAAAGAAAAAAGAATACTTGAAAGAAAAATATTTTTTCTTAGTGCATTGGGAAAGCTCTCTTTGAAAAAGAGCTTATCTCAAAAAAAGTAGCATTGAACTGAATGAGTTCTTATTATGAGTAATATTTTAGTCAGTGTGAGTTAAATCACTAGAGCCAAGCCCATAAAAAGCAAGAGAAGATTTTGATATATGCTCTAAACTACCTCATTTATTATTATAAGTATAATGAGGAGGTATTATGAGAGACACAATAGAAATGTCTTTTATTATTATGATGTTTTGCTTATGTTATTCCATGGTAAATATTTTTCAGTGACATTGTTGCAGTTTTCTTCGGGAACTTTTAGACATGCTTGACCTATAATATGCACACTATAAAATTAATTTAATGTTTTACTACATTTTCCTTTGAACATGGGTCCTCTTCATTTTTTATGGTTAAGTGAAATGTGGAATGCTAAATTCCAGAGTTGGCAGCCATATGCTCTACTAGTTACTCATTTCTACACCACAGATTTTGTTTCAAAGGCATCATTACTGAGCTGGATTTTATCCCTTTTTCTGGGTGTTGTTCTACAATCTACTCCCCAGACTTGAGCAGATAATCTTGTTCTAGATGATTTCTTAAGGGTACTAGAATCTAAATATATGGAAAATTTTGTGAATTTTATAAGCAGATTGTGTTTAGATATGTATAAAATCTTCCATTGTTCTTCTGAAAATATAGATTTCCTATATTTCTCCCACAAAAAAAACCCTAGAGTCTGCAAAACTTGTCTTTATGCTAATAGTATAAAATTTCCCTGAATTGCATATTTCATTGAAGATAAAAAGGTTTTATTGACAGCAGAAAAACCCCCTAAACTTATTCTAGATTATAAGAATATTCAAAATCTTTTGTAGCAGTATAGGCTATAATAGAGATAGAAGTAATAGTAATCTGTGAGTAAAGTCTGCCCTCGAAATCTAAACATTTTTGTAAGAGTACCAGTCAATGAACATCATAATGAATCGTGTATCTTTGATTCCTATACAGTTAATAGGTGAAGTGGGGTTTCCTATTTCCTAGAGTGGAAACCTCAATTAAATGTAATGACAGAAACAAAACAAATTAATAATAACATCCAGTCCCATAATTATTTTCCATGGTACAAGAATTACATGGGCTTTTAATTACCGACTATAGAACTTGCAGATTCTCATTCCAGTGGATGCAATCTTTTCATATGGATTTTACCAGCTATGATTAAGTTATCTATTTCACACAAGGAGGAGAAATTGAAGAGGCAGATAGAAGTCTTCAACATGTTCAGTCAAAGATTGCATCAAAAATATAATAATTGTAAAAATTACCTGGTGTAATGCAAGTAGATAATGGAATGCAAGACACAAAATGTTGAAAATAATTTTGAGTGGGAATGTCACTTCAGACAGCTTCAGTCATTTAGGTCTTTTCTCCCTGAAATACTTTTATTCTTCATAGACTTTGGATTGTTACCTGTGGGTCATAGCTGCCAGTAGGAAGGGGATTACATTTCATACCCTACCCCACTCCTCCACCCACAATGTTTCTTTGGAAACAACTAACTATGTCAAATGTTTAAGATAACAGATAATCACAATCATCCTTAATTGCAAATAAAATGATCTCTGATGAGTGGTTTTGGTTCTCTCAAGCTTGTTATGCATAGAAACCAGTGTAAAGGAGGAGACAGGTGAGCCCCAAGGTCTTTTAGAGTGAAATCAGGGCACAGCTGAGACATTCACGGGCTTTTGTCTCAGAGAATGTAGTTGGGGCAGAAATTTAGGTGTTGATCAAAGGCTGAAACTATTGTGGTCCTAGGAGTTATCTATTTCTTTCTTTTGGCTATTTTGAGCAAAGGATGACTAGCTTAGATTTTGACAGAAAACTTTTAGGTGTCTGAGGTAAAATGAGATCACCCTCATGAAGTTGCCTCTAGGAAAAAAGATCAGACTATGGCACAACTAAATTTCCTTCCCAAGGTGGGCAGAAATGTAAAGGAAGTAAGGCCTTGCCTTTTAGTTCTGCCTTCTAAAATGGCACAAGATGGAGTGCAGTTTCAATTTTGACCTTGAAAAATGAGTGTATTTTAAAGAGTTCTTTTACTCCCAATAGGTTTTGAAGGAAGCCTGTTAATCCAACATTGTGCAGAGGGAAGTTAGTGCTAGTCTCTCACATGATGCAAAGGCAAATAGCTGCTGTCCTGCAGTAAATATTTTGGCTTTTTGAGAGGTGTTTATATGTTTCTTATGTTACTGTTGGTTTAGCCGGAAAATATTTCAATTGCTTTTATCTTTTTTTTTTTTTTTTTCCCCTGGAGAATGGTTTGTTCTTAAGTATCCTAAATGCTTAAGCCCTCACTGAAGGAACAAGTCCTCATCAGCTGGGGTCTATTTAGTTAAACAAGAACTATTTTAAAAATAAATTTTGCAGAGTATTCTCTGATATTCTGCACAGAGCGATATTTCATAGATGGTCTCACTGATGTTGGACTTTTGAAACAGCAGCTCTTTTCCTGTAGCAAATAAAACTGATGTCCTTAGTTGTTTCAACACAGAGAAATGGCATAATTTCTATTTCTTTCTCCTGCTCATGAACTTCTGTTTCTAGTAACAAATTTTTCAAAATGAAGAAAACTGATTGCCATTTTAGAACCTGTGTTTATCCTTCTGTCTTTTCTGTAAAGCACCACTGTTTATCTTAGCTGTATTGTTTTCAGAGAAGAACAACAGCTAGACATTTCAGAGATTGGTATCGTGCTGATAAATTGCTGCAGACTGAGGAAAAGCTGCAGTAGAGCCATCGTTTCTTTTTCACTCTGCAAAAAGGCTGCATAGAAACCACTCTGGCACTAGGACAAAATTCATGGCTAACGCTAGAAAAACATAACATTTCCACCTCATTCGAGAGCATTCTCTTGGCCTCTGTTCTGCTGTCATTTGCTCACAGCATAACACCAATTCTCATGCACTTTAAGTAAGAGCTGAGTGCAACAGCTGCCTGCTTTAAAAGTAGCAGTGTTGGTATTCTGCCATCACACTACCTGCCTACACATCAGGTTATATTAAACTGGAGTAAGAAGTTGACAGTTAATGCATGTCACTTTGACAGATGTGCAGTACAAACAGTTAAACTTTTGAAAGGGACAAATTTTGCTCCTAATAGTCTGGTCCTGCCAAACTGAATGTATTTTGGCTGCTTCATACGGTTCCATTACTGCAAACCTGAGGAAGTGTTCTTGTATGCTAGTGCAAATTGCATTTTTTCCCATTTGTTTTACCTTCCTACATCAATAGGCCATTAACTACTTCACCTTGTATGCATTATTTTTCTAGATTCAAAACAATGTCTACTTCTTTAGTAGACTGTGGTTTAATCAGAGACTGAAACATAAGTGGTCCATTCCTGCTGCCAGCTTTATGAATTACCTATTAAAGGAACTTACTGCGTATTTCATTTTTTCAGCCGTTTGCCTTTCTTTTCTGATTTGTAATTTTTTCTGAGCTGAACTTTCTCCTAGCATATCAATTTAGCGTAGCAGGATCCTAAAGATAGTTATCATTCCATGCATTTCATGAATTAGAAAAACTGAATACTAATATGACTCCATCACTCAGAAGATGTGAAGAACAGCTGTTCATTAATAGTATCTTTACCTGCAATGAGAGGTTTGTGGCATATTTGAGGATGTACCATAAAGTTTTAAACACAAGCACAATATCTTTTAGAAAAACTTATCTATGTACTTATCATGTCAATAAATTTTGTAAATCTCTCAGGGTTTTACAAGTTCTTCTCTATAACATTAAATCCTTTAGTTTATTCACAATAATCTAAATCTTCTTCCCCACCAGTCCTCCATAGTCCAGGAACAGTTACACTGATTAAAAGAAAATGAGGCAATTCTCTGGGTGAAATACCCTTTGTGACCTTGTAGCAAGTGTGCGCATGAAATGACATCAGAATTGTTTTACATAAAATGTACAAGTTATACATGCTTTTACCCCAAAAGACTCTCATAAGGCTAGGAACTCTACATGTGCCCGTGCACATGAAAGACTGGCTTTTGCTGTAATTGTACAGCAATATGAGCACACAATCTGTCTGGATGGGATTGAGCTGAGTAGGAAAGATGATGTGCATACAGGAAGGAGTCTGGAAACCCAGTCTTTACTTTCAGTACTGCTTCTGCCTGACTGTGACAATTCATATCACCTTTCTGATGCCCTTTTTTGTTAGTTAGCTATTGAATGCTTTATCTTCACTGGTGGCAAGCTCTGTGTGATGATGACATCCTCTTGACTTAATATCACTATGGGAATCTAGAAATTCAATGTAAAATATAGAGAAAAAAAAGCACAAATAGTCATGGCAACACCTTAGGCAACAGAAATGTCATTCCTGCAGTTGGTTGGCTTCTTATATCCACTGACGTGAGAAGCCAAAGCTCCAGGGCACAAGTGTATAAATATTGTGCAGGAAATTGTGTCATCATTCCCTCCTCCAGAATAACAATGTGTTACTCTTGGGCCAGCTCTTTGCCAGGCATTTGACTGGGGTTTTCCAGTAGCAGCATCTAGGCCTAAGGCTTGTTCTTTGGCAGGCTGTCCTGATGCTCTCTGGCACTACCCTGTTGCTGGTTTTGTTGGCTTCTGTATAATAAAAATTAGCTTAGAGTTAGGCAACTGCTGAGGATCTGTCTGGTCTTTATTTCTTTTTGACATTTTTTCTGGTTTGAACATAAACTGTAGCACTAAATTAATGCTGGATTTGCAATATGGGCCTTGCATTGCAAGAAAAAAAATGTACAGCAAAAAAATCAGATACATCCTTAGTAAAGCTTTTTTTTTATTTTATTTTTTTTTTATTTAAGAAGTTTGGAGCATTTACTTCAAATAAACACACAAAATATTGATTACTGTTGATTCTGTTTGAACTTGTAGAGTTACAGGAACACAGAGGATGGAAAGGATCTTATGAGGCTTATAACAGGGTCTGCTACGAGATCAGGCCAGGATGCTCAGGACTTTTTTTTTGTTGGTCTTGGAAACCTTCAAGGAAGGAGACTGCACAACCTTTCCCCTTTACCATCATAGAATGATTAAGGTTGAAAAAGACCTCCAAGATCATCAAGTCCAACCTTCAACTTTAGTTTCAACTTGTGCCTCTCATCTCTCACCCTCTTGCCAAGCACTGCTGTAACCACCTCCTCGCTGCTCCCCTGAGGCACCAACTGTGACTGTGGTGTGTGTGTGACAAGGAGGGATGGCCAAGAGACTGAGCCCTGGGAATGTGGCAGTGAACTGAACTGCACGAAGAAACAGCCTCATCCTTCCTCCTTGGTTTGGGGTGGCTGGAATTATGGACCCTCACGGCAGCTGACCTGGGCCCAGTCTGGGGGGTCCGTGGGGTGGGATCCATTGCCTGTGGGTGGCTTCAAGGCACTGCTTTGCTTTGAGGGCTTGGAAGTTGGAGTAGTAGAGATGAGGTCAACATATGACACTGCCTCAGATCTAGAAAAAGGGATGGATGTCATTTAGATTGGTGAAATGATCTGATCTGAGCCCACACTCAGACTGCAAAGTGGTGACTTTATTCTTTACCTGTGAGGGGCACTTAGTGGTTACATACATTAATCCTTGTGGTAATGTCAGGTATCCTGCTATCCTTCTTCCTTCTACTAATCTTCCTTTATGTGATGGGGTTTTATAAAGCAGATCCAAGGCATATTGTAGACAAGTACGAGGTTCAATATTACTCCTTAGGGTTTACAGACTTCCTGCTCCCACTCAGCCTGAAGCTTGAGATCATACAGTAAGGAAAGGGAAAATCTTTAGTAGCTAAGTGCCTCTGTTCAATCCCTACCATTCTCACTTCACTCATGGACATGGCATTCCACTAATACTTCTGTCTATTTTAATCCCTCTTTTTACAGAAGAAGAAATGGAAGAAGGGCTTTGCCTATGGCAACCTGTGAATTCTATAAAACTGTATGGAATTCCCAGTTGAATGCAGTTATGCTGAAGAGAGAGAGGAGGTTTATTTTGCTTTGAGTTTTCTTTCTATCCCCTTCTGAATGTTTGTTCATAACAACAAGAAAATCTTCTGAAATGTGGTTTAAAGCTGACAGACAAAAAGAATACTTGCTGCATGATGGTATCAGGATTGCATTTGTAAAATATGGCTAATAAAACTGAGATCTACTGCTGTATAAAAATGAGCAGGTCAAAGAAGTTGATCTAATCTTGATGAATTCCACTTAAAGTGTTTGTAATTCAAAGGACTTTGAGGCAGACTGTTTAACTACTGGTTTTCTGCATGTCTAGATATCTTCATTTTCCATGCAGAAAGAGAATATATATGTGTCTGACCTCTCAAAATAGATATGCATATATACATTCATACATGGACAAGCATATCAGAATTAGAAACAAAATATGCTGTAGGTAATTTTTTTCAGGAAAAAATTAAAAGCTTTTATAAAAACATTTTCTTTCAATGCAGAGAACTTTATTCCTTTGCATATGCAATGCACAAACAGTAATTAATTTGAATATTTTAATTTTTTTTTCTTGTTTAGCATGGAAAATTTACCAAAGGAGTTTCATTTAAAATCACATAAATCAACCTGCTCACCATTGCAGGAGACTGGTGTCAGGATAATTTTCTTCATTTGATAACCCCTTCACCTTTAAATTCTGTTTTTACTTCATGCTGTCATATCTTTTAGAAGTGAATGCATTCAACCTAAAAGATCAGTTTTAAACCCCTTGAGAAAAAAAGAAAAAAAGAAACTACCCGCACTTTGCTGTGTGCTGTATGTAATTTTCCAGTTAGAGAGATGCTTATAGGCCACACAGCAAAAACTGAAGGCTCCTTAAGAAATTGTAATAATTTACACACATCTTGAAACGCAGTATGCACTTTTCTTGCTATTTGAAATAGAATCCTCTCGAGCTGCTTAGCCAACAGTTACAAATCTTACTGGTTGTTCTAAGAGCCAAAGGAAAGTCAGCTCTCCTGATCAAAATCCCCACGGTGCTTTGATAGGCATTTATCAATGCTACATACCAGATCCAGTCAAATCAGTTGTCAAACCAGTTCTCTCTCAGTGACAGTATTGATATGGATGTCGTAAAGGTTTTACATTTTAGTAAATTCCTTTAGAGCCAATAACAAAAGTTGCTTTTTGTTTTACACTTAAAATACGTTAGCAAATGTAGTTTGTGGAATATGACTACTGATATGGAACTGGTGCATAAAGTAGTGATTTAGGACCAGACTGCTCAGCATTCCTTTGCTCTGGGATGCTTTCAACTTTAAGAAACACATCTCTTGTAGCATACTTATATTTCTGTGGAATATACAAGTCCATGCTCAAGATAATGGTTGTGTTTCCCTCCTCTCGCTTTTGCCAAAGAAAGCAGTGCACAGTACAGTCAGTGCAAATTCTTGGAGCACTGCTTTTGTATTTATGTACCTGTAAGATAAGCTCATCTGGTATTTAATCTGGTTTCATGTCACAAATCAGGAAATAGTTTATATGGGAAAGACGTGAAATCTGATTTTTCAGTTGCTGGCCAGTTAGCAGGGATCCAGCGTCCACCTGGATGGAGGTACCATTGCAATGTAGGTGCACCACTTAAGCCTCTGACCCCGGGAACACATACAAATGAGCTCAGTGTCTATTGGACATATGACACGGAGCCATATGCATGTGTATGTACAGTAATATGAGATGCATCCCCAAGAGCTTTACAGCAGAGGTTCTGAACCTCAGTATTTCCATTCCAGCAATCACTTGTTTACCAATATAAAATCAGAAATATTCTTCCCTTTGAAGACTAATGCTTGCCCTTGTCAGAGCCAAATGCAGAAATACAGTGAACATCACTTTCTTTCTTCTAGTAAAGAAAAGAGAAAAAAAACCTCAGAGCAACAAAAAAACTCAGTGGAAGCATTTGGTGAGTGTTAAGCTCCTGCAATCAACAGACAAATCCTATCTGATTTTATCTGGAGGGTCAACATCAGATGCACGTCCTTCTTTTGAAGAAACAAAATTCTTCGAAACTTCCTCAAGCAATGTTAAAGTAAAATGGTCTTTGGATAGTAATAAGGTCTTTTCAGAAAAGCTTGAATTGGAAAAGGGAAAATAGTAAGAGTACAATGCCAGCAAAGGCAAATCACATTTAACAGAAAAATCAAGTTATTAAACTTACTTTTACACTGGTTTGCAATTTAATAAGAAATTTGGTGTTAGATGCCCACTTTTGCAGATGTGTGGACTTGTCACCTACAGTCTCTACTGAGCACTGTTTCTCCCAGAAAAATGTGGCATGCATATGTTGTGGAAACAGTGAGCCCTGGAGACCAGGTTAAATCTAGTCTTAAGAAGTGTTCTCAGCCTCAGCTAACAGAGACCAGTGCATCAGCAGCTTCAGTATACTTATCTGCTCCTATTACACTGAAATAGTCACTTATATTAATACATACAGATAGATTCAGACAAAAATAATATTTTTCCTTCAGGTGTTTTGAAGAATAATGTCAGTCTGAACTGAAACTTTCTTTTAATTCAGGACAATTTGGGTGAATAATTTTTCTGGTGAAATCCAGACTGTAATTTGGGGCTCCTTGGAAATCCACAGAGAATTGCTAATGATTCTCACAGAGCATCGTTATGCTCAGGTAGCTCTTTCTCCTTCCTTTCCTCCTTTCTCCAGGTGTCTCTACAAGGGTCACTAGCACATTCGAGCTTTTTCTACATTTTTTTTCATGGAGAAGTTAGAAATAACGCTGTGTGGGAATTTTCTTCTGAGCAGTTGTCAGAAAAAATGTGCTGTTGAAAGGGAAGTAAAGGAAGAAATGGTGTCAGATGAAGAGCAGTGCGAGGAAAAAAGTCCTAATTAGAAGTGGCAGTGTGGACAACACAGTTGGAAATGAAAGTGGAAGCAGTGCAGACTGGTACTGTACAGTGAGAATACAAGGAAATGAAGTGATGTGAGATTTTTGGCAGGGATAAAGTTATGAAGGGCTGTGAAGCTGAGTTCTTAGAGCCAACGTTTTCATGAATGGTTTTTCATTTCAGGTATCTGAGCTGACAAAAAAAAAAAAAAAAAGAGAACACAAACAACAAAAAGACCAATTGGAAAGAGGTCCAGTTATTCTTAAAGTGTTGAGAATCATCCCCTCTTTAAGTTTAGGAATGGTTGTGTAATAACTGAGCAACCTCAAATTATCTTGTACTTAAAGTATAACTGGATAAATAGAACCTCTTGAAACAATTTCACTGTTTCTGAATTGACATTAAAAGACCTGGAAATTTCAGATTACCAAAAGGTATTATCACTTAGGCCCTGGAATTTATTGTCTTCTAAACATACTCCTTCACTAGAGAAATAAGAAGACTTTATAAGCCTAGAGGTGTAATATTTGCTTTCTGGTGCACTGTTGACAGTGAGAGTCTTATCATTAGATAAGAGTTAGAGTAGCTACCATCCCACATTCTCCACAGACAGATGGTTTGAGGACTAAGTACTGAAAAGGCTCAGTCTTCAATCGAAAAAAGCAGTTTGCATCTTTATTGTACCATTTGTTTAGTAGGCTGACATCAGATGCCTAACATCCTTAAATATCAATATTTAGGCAGCTGCTTAATTAAATTCTCAAGGCTGCATTTTGATGGGGGTAATTAATTTTAAATGAAATACAAAACATTTCTTGCCCTCCTTTTCTCTTAGCAGATAATACTCTTATCAGTTGCTTCTGGCTCACCACAAATAACAGTGACAGTTTGAAATGAATCACTGATCCCCACAACCCCCCTGTCCCCTACAAAATCTCAAAATCTCATGGAAATTAATATAGGTGTTTTATAATAAGTTCCAAAGGAAAAAAAATCCAAAAACATTTCTGGTTTCTTTGTATGGCACTTAAATGTCAGAATCTGTTCAGGTGAATACCCTTGTTTAGCAGTGGGAATAGATTTGAACAGATTTTTTCTGCTTTTTCTTTTGTCGTTTTGGTTTTGTTTCTTTGTTTCTGTTTGTTTGGGGTTTTTCTGGTTTGGTTTCATTTGGTTTTGGATGTTGTTTTAGTTTTTTTACTTTCAGTTTTTAAATGATAGAACAATTATTACTTTACAAAAGGCTATTTCCTCTAAAAACCTACAATAATCTAAAAGTTTGAATTTCTTTTGCCTTATCAAAATCCATATTATTTCCTTTTTATATCTAAATGGTCACTGTTATATTTCAAGGGTTGTGTTATTAAAATTTTCAATCCAAAGAAAGTCACGTGCTGTATGTACCGTTTGCTGAACACAGATAATACAGCAGCAAGGAGATGCACTGCCCCAAATCTGAACCGTGATTCAGTTGAGAAATGACTTTGTCTCAGATAGGGATGTTCTTGTGCTCCTCATTGAGATATTTCTTGTGTTTCTAGAAGCCCATGCTCATATGCAATCTAAAATCAGCACCAGTAGGTCTATTTTTGCTTCCCAGCCTGACACTTCTGGGGATGCTGTTTTATCCCCATTTCCAGTGGGCAAAGAAATGATAAGGAAGAGGAAATTGATATGACTTATCAGCATATTTGCTGTTCATTATATACATATATACATCTGTTTCATATCCATATTTAGCAAACATAAGAAGCAATCTCAAGTCAAACATGGCTCTAGCATTAATAAGGCTATTTAAAAACCTTCAGTGGAGTTGTAATATGAAATAAATATGTTCTCTTTTTTATTATTTGTACTACACAGAGTTAGGCCTGTCTGTCATTTAAATTTCATACAGCTTGAAACACATTGTCAAATACTTGTAGCAGTTATCGTTATGTTAATGAGACAGAATTATTAATTGTGATAGTGATTGCAAACTTTTAAAATAGCTTACATTTTCTAATAGGAGGTGCTCTAGTCTGTAAAATATTCAGCAAGATTATTCTTCATTTCCCATTGTTCTCCTTCCTCCGGTCATATCCCAGACAAAATTAGCTCCTACTGACTTCAGTGGCTTATCCAAGGAGCAACTAATCTTATCTGAATTTCACAAATACCTCAAATGGTAGCTTGTGACTTTGATTACTAGGAGAGTAGGCCTAATCAGATTCCTTTTCTTAAAACAGTGATTCATTCAGATCCTTCACTCTGAGAGATCAAAGCTGTTTCTTGTCCCTATCTACAGGGAAGCTCATTAGGAGGAGGTTGTCAGGGTTATAATCACGCAACAGTTTTACTTCTGGGTTATAACGCTTTTCCTTTCTTATCGGTCTGTGAGATCCAAAGTGAGAGGAGCAAAGTAGGTATTACTGACACACAATACTTTTAATACCTTCATAAATCACTATGTTTTACTAACTATTTTGTTAATTTCTTCATTCTTAAAGTATTTTGTGAATGTGCCTCAACTGTACACCCAGTTTGGAGGAGGTTTTATCCTGCTTCTAATATTTTAAAATCAGCAACTATGTAAACAAGTTACTTTCAAATTAAAACTTCATCAGTTTGATTGCATCATCTATTTCATGTAATAGCTGCTTGCATGAATTGATCTTAAGGACAATGTATCATTTACTAATGTCCTCATAATTGTTTCCATATATAATTTAAAACAGAAAAGCATAATAAAATATATTCCTACTGTAGACTGCAAAGACAGCCTGTTAGACTGTATGTTGTGCAGCTAGGAACTGCTCAACTTTAACTCTGCTATTGTCACTGAAATATTTGGTAATTTCAAAACCATTGCATTTACTATCAAATGTTTAGTCCTGACTCAAGTATAATTTTCGGTCTCCCAGCTTTAAACGCACAGGGTGTTTGACTACAGAGTTTTGATTAGGGAACCACATTTAATAATAATACACTAACTATGATACCAAGTGACTACTAAGTAACTAATGATTAAACAGGATATTTGACAGGTAAAACAATATCTATGACTTCAAACCTGCAAATACATCCTTCACTCCAGCACATGCCTAAAAGTAGGTGCAGTAATCATTCATGCAGTCAAAATGTAAGAAGACATAAGTCACAAATAAACCATGGGAACATGAAATTCAACACTTTTTAGACTCTTCTAATGAACATTTGTTGAAAAGTAACCACTTTCCTCTAACTAGGAATTAATTTTGACCAAATTTTCTCTGAGTCCAAAAATAGTATCTCTTGTAACTCTAAGAATGGCATTAAAAACCAAACCAAACCCCCCCCCAAAAAAAAAAAAAAAGAAAAAGAAAAAGGAAAGGAAAAAAAAAAAAAAAAAAAAAAAAAAAAACAAAAAAAAAAAAAAGAAAAAGGAAAGGAAAAAAAAAAAAAAGAAAACAAACAAAACCCCAACATTAGGTTCTGCCTACATTGAGTAACTGCTTGTGAAATGGTGGAACTGGAAGAGTCACTCAGTGAACTATCCATGAGGCTGAAAGCTGATGATCACATCTATATGTGCAAGCCAAGTCAATAGAGACCAACGTCATCTGCAAACCGTTATGCAGCTTCCAAGCACTAAGCCTGTGAGGCAGTGCCTACACCACACTGTTCTGTTTACAGCCTTCCTGTGCATGGGTCTCAGTCTTTCAATTCACTTAGAGCTCGCTCAGTAGGGATGGAGTTTAACGTAGTGTCTTGTACATCAGTGCCATTACAGGTTCCTCCACATTCAGACCCTGCACGTTGCACTGGGTTTCCCACCTTGCCACCAAGTAAGCTCTGCTGTTTCCTTCTTCATGTCTTTCAAGTGCTGATCCATGTAAAACAGCATTACTACCTCTCATGTCTACCTCTGGGGTGCTCTTCCATTTCATCTCTGCTGCTGCCCCTTCAAATTCCCCCTCACAGAGCTCTACTATTGCCTACCAGCAGCAGCTTTTTATCACTATCATTCCATCTGCCTGACAGAGAGCAAGTTAGTGGGTTGCAGAACCCTGTGCTGTTTCACAGTTAGCTTTTAAGGGTGACGTCTCACAGGCATCATGTGTTTTCATCTGTTTTCTCCACAGTCATCTCTCTGAAATTAAGTTGTATTTACTGAGTCCTCTGGTTCCCTATACCGTATTAGACAACTTGAAAGTATTTTGTATCTTAGTTAAATAAAATAAGTAAGAGTTCATTTTAAAATATTCTAGGGATTGGGAGTTTCCTGAACTGAGCAATGAATAGAGGGCTCTTCTCCACTTTGCAGTACTGAAGAGGAACTGAACAGGTTGTTGTTTCTGTAAGCATCGGTTACATATAATTTACCTGGTCTGCTGAGAGGATCAGAATGATGGGAGAAACTGTACTGATGCTCTTTCCAAAAAACGACTTTGCCAGAGCATGGAGGGGACAATTATTTTATGCATTTGAAAATACATTTACATATAATTACATTGAAAAGGGACTTTTCCCTGAAAAATCACCTGTTTAAATATGCACATGCTAGGATCAAGAGCTATCTTGATGTACAATTGACACAAGAAATCAATAGTACTGCTTTAGCAAATTCCAGATGGTCCATGGTCTGTGGTATTTTCTAAGATGAATTTCTCTGAAGTGCCCAGCACTGAACACGTGTCCATATTCCTGCACAAGGCAATAGAGAATATTTGGCCAACTGGACTGTGTGATTGGCAAAACATTCAGCTGTTTCATTTTGGAAAAGAAATATCACTTCATAGAATGGAACTTCCAGCAGACTACTCCGCTTCCACTGCTGAAGGGGAAAGATTCTCTAAATTTTCCTTTATTTAGAAGTAGAATACAATACTAATAAAACATGGGTATGTGCATATAGGCTTCTGATTTCTCAGATATTATAGGAAAAAAACTTAATTGAATACTTTCTTTGGGTCTTCTCTAGATTGTTCCAATGAAACATTATGGTATTTGGAATAATTAATTTTATATCAACAGTTGTTTGCTAATACTCTAAACATTCTTATTTTTTCCACCTGTAGTTTGAAATGTCCTTTTACAAAATCTGCTGAGGAAAAGTGCCCGCATTTTATGTGAGGCAATTTTGAAGCCTGTGTTTAATTCACTTAAGTGGCCACCAATTTGTGTCTGAGTGAAACTATGAATCAAACCAAAAGTAGGTCTTTCTGCTTGTGTCAAGAACAGGAAGTGTAATAATGTCCCAAAGCAAAATCTATTATTAGGTCAAGATGTGAAAAGAAATCAGCAATAGGTACCTTTTCTTTTTATTTCACTGAATGTTTCAAAAAGTGATAGGAACATTAGAAGAAAGAGCATAGATGCACTAACTTTACCAAAAGAAAGGAAGCAGGAATAAGCAGGTTAGTTAGTACAAAGTCCAGAGCTAGTTTCCTTTATGGTCATCTCCCATCTGTGTGGGACTGCTGTCATGCTCATTATTGCATTTGTCTTTCTTCATGAATATTCTTAATGTGCTGTTTACTAAAGGAACCAGACCAGTCTGGGACACAGAACAAAATGGAGGAGGGTTTCTCCAAGACCAGTGAGCCTAACGTTTTTGGCTAATCAAGGGACAAGTTCCAGTCTTAACCAAAATACTGCCATTTTCCAGGAAATTGTCAAGGGCTGAAAAAGTCATCTTTACTATGTGACAACATGGGACATTTTAGTTAAAATTCTATAATATCTAAAACTTTGCAGATTAAAGCAGATGAGAACAACAGCATATAAAACTTTACATCCTGGGAAAAATGAAGCCTTAGTTACCCTAGTCTTCCCTCTCTGGGGCACAAGAAGGAGAGGAGATTAAAACTGGAGGTGTGTGCAGCTCTTCTGGAAACATCATGATCCAGCTAGAGAGGCACCCACGTTGGACCTCAGACAGACATTGTTTTCTCTCTGACAGTTCTGTCCTGAGTGAGAATTTCTTGAGCTATAGTCATGGAGGAATGTAGGAGCTGTTGTAGCAGGAGTTCTTGGACAAGCACTAGCATATCTCCTAGTCAAGTCATACGTGATGGGAGCACAACTGAAAAACTCAAAAGAAAGAGTGTGGTGCAAGGATGGAGTGCTTTTAGACTGAACAAACAGACACACTTGTTTAGTTGCTTAATAAAACAGTTAAAAATAAACCAGTATGTTACATCAGAGGGCTTAATTCATCATAACCCTGACCATTTTAATATAAACCCAGTCTGATAATTTCTAGTTGCACTTTTTATTTCCCTGAAGTCTTAAAAATTTTTAAATTAACTTGTGTAAATGAATGATGATTAATCTAAGCATCTATTCCCAAAGCTATCCTTGGAATAATTTTTCTTCACAGGATGCCTTGGCAATAGCAGTGAGCTCCATTTTTTTCTAATGGCATAGACATTCAGTAAGATAAGATGTTCCTTCTATTTCCTCATTAAAATTTCTCATAATCAGCCTCTTGGAATGAGCAAACACAGGCCTTAAAGAGACCTGAACACAGACCTACAGCTTCTTTGGTCTGTTTTATGTCCTTTACCACTGATCCGTCACAATCCCCTGTGGCTTTACTGGATGCATACCATCTGTAAAGGTCCTTCAGGCAACAGCTTCTAGAATGGAAAAAATATTTTTATGATTCTCCACAGGTCTCCATTCAAGATCTTTTTTGCCCTCAACATCACCTTCAGAACTAGTTTGGTCTCTTCTCCCGACACTGCTTTATCCTCTTCCGATTTCCTCTCTTGTGCATGTGCAGTAGCTTGTGTTTATGAACCCAGTGAGGTGTTCCAAAGAAGCGTAACTTGACACATTAACACCTCTTACTGTACATTTGAAGGCATTCAATGCCACTGTCAGTGGCAAAAGAGAATGCTTCATCACCCAGCATGACATAATGCTCTTCACTTACAGGAACTGGGAAACATTTCATTCTTTGCACACAGACTATCTGTCTATGGAAATCTCCTTACCTCCAAAATAATGAATCTTTTGCGAATTGTGATGAAGATATAGAAATAGAGGAAAGTATGACTTTGTCTCCATGTTACTTCAACTATATCTCATTTTTTATTTCTTTTTATTTCACTGAAATACTTGATTCATTTACCTCACAATGATACAGCTGGTATGAATGTTGCTTATAACTTGTTTGCAACATTAAAAGTCTGAAAATACCCATTAGAGATATCATATGACTAAAAGCTGAATTACAGGATGACAGGAATCTGGCAGTAAAAGAATATATAATATTGGTTTAATTTTAAAGTGTATAGAATTACCTTATTGCTCCAAATATTCACTCACTTTAACTAGCACTTATATTAAGCAGCATAACAAATATGTAACATTCTGCATGCATTCGTATTAGAACTTCCTGAGAAATTATGACCCAGAGAAATACATATATAACCTTAATTTTCTTTCCAAGTTAAAAGTGAACCCGTTCAGGAAAATTTAAAAAAAAAAATAATAAAAAAGCCAAAACAAAACAAAACAAAACAAACAAAAAACCCCCAAACAAACAAACAAACAAAAAAACCAAAACAAAACACAACCCCCCCCCAAACAAAAACAATTTGAAGTATAATATATTTGAACATTTTTCATAAATTATTTGACAACTGAAATTTTATAAAACAGGTTACTTCTTGAAGGATTTGGGTATATGAATTTTAAAGTTTTATGGAGATGAGAAGAATGGGGAAACAGGTGCAAAGAAGTGACTTGCCAAAATCCCTTTGCAAAGTAGAAGCAAAGTTATAAATAAAATCCAGTGTTCTTTATCTTGAAATCCAATATTCTCTTTATTAAACCATACTACTCATAATAAAAAGTAATAATTCAATTACTGAAGGTCTGTCTCATCTAATTTTTTTGTTTGGTTTTAGTGGTCTTATGTACATCCATTAGTTTGTGACTTCTGCTAGTGGCAGAAGGTGAAACAGTGCTAGAAATTGGATGGCAAAGAAGTTCCATTTCTATGATCTGTGGACGAAACACATTATAAATCACAACTAAGAAGAGCACAGACATAGGCATAACAATATCTACTGCTTTTCTGGAAGATTACTAGATGTGTTCAGGAGTCTTCCAGTGGTGGATGGATGAGACATAGTAGGTGGAAGAAAAAGGAGAGTCAAGATAGACAGTTGATAATATCATTTTAAGCTTGAAGAAATTTCCCTAGGTGGCATAAAAACTTTAACATATTGTGTCATGATGAGAACAACAAAGCTAGGGAAAGGGCAGGGAGGAATGTTTCCTGAGGAGTGGGTAAGGACTAAAGGTTTATCTAGTTTGGGGAAAAAGAGGCTGAGGGGTAACCTTTTTGATGTGGAGAAGTGGAGAGGAACGTACTGAGTTTAGAGTATGGTGCTAATAATACCAAAGTCATGGGTTCTATCCCTGTCCAGGCCATTCACTTAAGACTTGGACTTGATCCTTGTGGGTCCCTTCCAATTCAGGATATTCTGTGATTCTGCAGCATCCACTGATAGAACAACTGAGAAGGGTTCAAAGCTGCATTTGAGGAGATTCATACTGGACCTTTGGAAGCATTTTTTTACTGAGAGAGTGTTCAAACATGGGAACACCTCTTAAAGAGGTGATGTATGCCCCAAACTCCATGTCATGTCATGCCATTCTAATTACCATTTCTGCATCATAATTTTTTTTTAGTGGGAGAGTATGGGAGTGAAGGATGTTCTTGGTCAGAAATTGTGCTGCTCTTAGGAGACAACTGATTGGGCATGGCCACAGAATGGACATGTCACATGTTCATGTCTGCAGTAGGTAGGTAGGACTTTCTGGTCACTACTCATGCTGTTGGCCTTTCTCTAAAAGTTCCCCTGGCAAAGGAGAAAAAGGCATGCATGGACCTCAGGAAATAGAAAACAGGCTTATGATTACCACAGGGGCAATACTGGGCTGAAAGTGATGTGTTTGCAGTCTGAGCCCACTGTGGAGAAAGCTTTCCATTTGCTACACCAAAGGGAAGTGCATTTATTGTTACTACAATGTGAGTTAAGCCCATCGCTAAATTTCACTCTCACAGTTCCAATCACAGACAATTAATTTGTGTTCGCTGCTATTGGACTGACAACTTGCAAGGAAAAATTTTTCCTGTCATAGAAATGTATAGCAGCAAACTCAAAATAAAGAACAAGTTCTGGTGGCAGCATTTTGGGGTTTGTTTGGTTTCTTTGGGCTAAGAGTTTGTCACATGATGACATGGCACACAGACTGCACACTGAAAGTTTTTGGGTAATATTTCAGAGTTTCTGAGCAATCTCCAGAAATCTATCTAAAAAAACCAAAAAAACAAACCCAAACCAACTTATGAAAAAAACTAACCCCCCTAAACAAAGAAAAAACAACTGCCCCTTCAAAACATACCCAAAACAAATGAAAAAAACCCCACCAAACTCCCCTCTTCCCCAAATCCAACCCAACCAAAAATAAAAAGACTATGCTAATTTCACATAAGTTTAGTGTCATCTCCTTATTTAACCAGCTCTCAGAGAGGCAAAGTACCTTATCAACAATCTTCACAGATCTTCCTTAAAGACTATCTGTCTTGATATTTGAAACAATCTCACAGACAACGCTGGAGCTTGTATGCTGTCTCTATGTGTGAAAGATGGGGAAGTATTCAAGTAAAGATTTGGGGGCCAAGTATCTGAACTTGCTACCGGCTTTAACCACCACAGCTGGAGAGGACAAAGTTATGTACCATTTTCTCACTTCTTTCATGGGTCCATCATCTATTGTTGTTGAAAACACATAAAGAATTTTGTATTATGATGTAATTTATGTAACTTGTCCAAAACAATATTAGATTTATTCCATTTGCTATATGAAAGATATCACTAGAATGTAGCCCATTTGGCAAAACTTGTCTCATAGTTCCAGGCAAGGATTCAATCACCTGTTGCTAAGTTACCTAAAAAATATTGTCTGTTTTTAAATGTTTCTTTTTAATTGAATAAACTGTTAGTTTGAAATATTATTGCTGCGGTTAAAAAGGTTTAGAAAATTGTACAACTTTTTTACTGGAAAGCAAGTTTTAAAATGGCTTAAATGCAACAGCTGCAGTTTTTATTTATTCTATTCTTTAGGTAGACATTAAAAGTTGTGTTGAAATAATAACTGCATGAATTTTTGGGAACTGAGTTAAAAGAACATTGTCATAGATCAAATTATAATTTTGATTGCCAATACATTTGATCTGCACTATCCACATCAGTTCTGTAGCAATAATTTCCAGGAAATAGAACTGCTCTTAAGAGTTCTGAAAATGTGGAGAAATGCTTTACTGACACCAGACACCAGTACATGTTACCTCCATATAACGGGGCTGAAACCATAAAGGCACATAATTCTTGCTGCTGTACTTTTAAAATTATATAACATAGTAATAAAAGGTGTTTTTTAGATATATTCTTAATAATATATCCAACTTTACTCAGAGGGATATCATAAGGAACTGGAACTACACTGACCTAGTATTTGATTGCTGAAGTATAACTCTGTTATTCAGACAGCACAGAACATTAGAGTTCTCCTACTGACTGGATTAATTTTTATCTCATTTCAGTAGAATTTACAGGCAAAAGGAGTGTTCTGCTTGCCTAATAAAATTGCACTTCCTATACTAACACCTCTCAGCCCTGGAGCTCACTGGTAAATACTGAACAGAATTTTGAGGCCTGAAAAAAATTAAGGATCTGTTCTTTGAATTTATCTTTTGTAGTGTATAAAGAGGAGGAAGTATTTTATGCTCCACTCTGACTGCTCAGCTGGAGAACTGAGTGACATTGAACAATTTAAATATATAATTTTTCTATTTCACTGAAGAATTTTGCCACAGAATACTTCTGATGCAAGCAGGAGACAATAAATCCATGCTTTTGGATGGGGGAAAAGTGGGCAAATTATATTCCCCATACTTGACAGGTCTGAGACAAAAAAGAATAAAAATTGCATAAAATCAGATTAGTTATAGCTATCAAGATTTGATTTATCCCTCTATATGGGAAAGATACAGTTTAAAAGTTGTTTCTGAACCTATGCTATTTTTTAAATCTAATGCTTTAGAAACATAATTTCATATAAATAAGATTACATGAAATAGTTTTGATATTTTTTTGTTTTAACCAGTATTTAAAGAAAGTCTGGTAAAGAAAAGGAAAAAGCAAAACATTCTAACAGCTGTTTCTTTTTTTTTGGTTGGTTGGTTGTTTTTTTTGGTGTGGTTTTTTTTTTTCTTTTTTTTTTGCCTTTTCACCAGAAGGCTTCCCCTTTGTGTTTTTATTAGCCCAATGAATAATGGGCTCCTTTGGCCTGGAAGATACTTCTGGTAGGTCAGGAAGTCTATCTGCCTGCATTACAGTAGGATTGATGGCTTTACTCCTGAGCCATTCCCAAAGAGATGGGTGGCCCAGTCTTGAATTGTGATGGTGATTCCATGACACCTGTTGGCAATGTGCGTCACTTCCTTCTGGTTTGTCTAGGTTTTTTTCAACATTTAAGATGAGTTTTCTCAATTGATTTCAATTTCATCACATTGTGCTCTCTTTTTGAGGATGAATGTGAGTAATTAGCCATCTTCTTTTATCAAACATCTCTGCAAAAAATCCTACATTATGAACTTATAAATTCAGATCAGGGTTGCTGAAAGTTTACTGAAGTGTGCAAGACTTACAGACATTGACAGTGCACATGACTGCAGATGTGCTTACTTTTCTGTCAAAATTTTCAAAGAGCTACTTCATTCACTTAAAACCTACAGTTTACAAACAACTGAATTAGTGAAAGGTTGGTTTAAGAGCTGTAGCTTTGTACAAGTGCTAAATTTCCAAATTTTGCAAGAGCATGAAAAATGGGTGCTCTAGAAAATTTTAGGAAAACAATGGGAAGACTTTCCAAGTAAAAGACAGATGAATATAGGTACTTAAAAATTTGAGCCTCCTCTGCAAACCTCATCTGGACTAAATGATTTGCAGAGACTGATCCCTAACAGTCATGTCTCTGAGGTGTCCAGAAAATAAGGTTATTGAGGCTAAATCTTGATGTCTTTATCTGAGCTGCTTCCCTACACTTATTTTATAATGAATGAAGAATGCAGTCTCTTCTGCACTGTGATTCATGTCATCTTAATGCAACTTTCTAACATGGATCACATGAATCACGTCTCAAAAGTGCTTAGTTTCCTTCCTTCCATATAAAGCAGTCTGGAGTAATCATCTTATCTTGGATAGCTGCATCTGTAGGCAGCCTGGGTTGGATGATATGGCCTTATTCTTCTTGTGACTTAAATAGCAAGTATCAACAAATGCTCTTTTTTTTTTTTCTTTTTTCTTTTTTTAGCTTAAGTCATGTCTAATACACAGTCTGCTTAAGGTAATTTCCTTGTCTCAGCATTGTGCAGAAGAACATTTCAGACTTTAGCTGGAAAGTTGTCATAAAACCTAATGTTTTGAGTCATTGAGAAATTCCCTACATTTTGGATTGAAATCTCTCTTTTTCTGCCCTTCAATGAAGACAACAAATTTACTTTTATCAGCGAAGGAGATGAGGCCACTCAAACTGCCAGGAAGTTATTTCCAAGCACTATCCCTAATCCATGAAGCAGTTACATTTCTCTTGATTACTGGGGATGAGAAGGCTTTAAACATATTAGTTAAGTTTATTCCAAGGGCCTGGCTCTGACAAATTTGTGGAATGGAGGCTGTACAGGCTGTAGATGGATATAAATGTGTTCTCCACCTGCACACATGCACAGCAGTATTATCCAACTCTGATGCATTTCAAATTGATTGAAACTATAAATAGTACTGCTGGCAAAACTGCAAACAGTAACTTCTGGACTGTACTTCAGTCTTTGCACAGTAAAGTCAGAACACTGAATAGTACGGTTTGTTGGGTTTAAGGTATGTCACTGAGTCTTCTGCTTCTCGTAACCTTACTTCTGTTTAATCTCATGCAGTAACAAGCTAACAGACTTTAAATAAAAAAATCCAAGTATTAAAGACAGAAGTGATTATCGTGCAATCTCCAAGGGCCCAGCTATTGCCAACAGTTACCACTGATGTGTGAGAGTGACCTGGAGGTCAAAAGAGATGCCTTTTGGTAGCAAGCTTGGTTTGTGCATGGGATGGAGCTGTGTCTCAAAACTTTTTATCTCTGCCAGATGAGGGGGTGTGACACTGACAAAGCTTGAAGATTAAAAAGCAGGAGAAAGGAAGGCAACAAAAGCTTTTATTGCACAGCTTTTACCATGTGCCTAGAATCAGCTCTGTAGGACTTGTTTGCGTTACTGGTTATAAGACAATCATAGAAACTAGTTCTTGCAAGATAGGTTCCCGAGTTTTACAGCTACAGCTCAAATTTTCATCCCAAATATGACTTTTCAATTAGAAAAACATGACTAAGGCTCATGTTTTCCAACCAGCTGTCCCAAAATTTCTAATCTTACATCAGCCAATGCCCTGCTGTGTGACTGTAGGCAATTTCTCAACTCATTTATTTTCATTTATGATTATTTGTATTGCTGTATATCTAGGAGCCAGAGCCCTTTGCGCCAGGTGGTGTAAAAAAAGAACAGAGAACAATTCACACTGGAGAAAGCTGAGAGCCTACAGTCAGGAAACTGGGATGGACACAAACTGACAGCTGAAGACAATAACAAATAAGTAACATGTCAGCAGCCATGTTAGTATCTTCTGTATCCATCCTACTAGAAAAGTGTCTTAAAGAAGGGACAAAAATCCTGGTAATTTGGTGCCTACAAGGATCTTCTTCAGAAGGTGAGAGACAGGAGGTGAAAGAACAAAGGTGCTTAGAAAGGCCATGGGAGGTGGCAATGTGCAGACCCACTGGGAACAGCCTCACTGGTGAGGGTTCACCCATGGTTGTCCTGTGATAAGAAGGAGAGTTGCAACAAGACAGCAGTGTGTATAAGATGATGGCCCACAGAAACAAGACACTTGGCAGGACTGCATTTGTCAAGGCTGTGGAAGAAGTTCCCAGCAGTATTCAGCAAACAGTGATATCGTGAGAGCTTCCTTGAGGAGTAGCCATGGAGGTTGCTGGGAGAGGTCAGATTTTAGAAACATTGTGGTGAAGGAAAACATTTGAGACATAGCCTGGATAGAAATACCCACAGAGAAATGATTCTGGGATTGCATGTAAATTGTGAACCTAAATGACAGGAGTGATAGCAGTGAGAAGGCACTCTTATTCTTTGACTTGTGAATTTTGTAATATCTTTAGGGAAGGCACTGCATTTTCCATAACTCTTAGCGGGATGTGTCCCCTCCTGCATCGTGGCAAAGAGCTGTAAGAAAATAAGAGTATATAAATAGGTCCCTCAGCTCTGTTTAAATTCATTTTATGGATCTAGGTGTTGAAAAGCTCAATTTGAAGACTTAATTAAGAAAATAACAAACAAGGAAAAGAACCAAATATATCCCTGACACCTGCATGCACTATGAATTAATTTTCCTTGGCAAAATGTAAAAATACGCATCTTCACATTTAAACTAACACAACTGTTAAGCTGGCCACCAGATTTCATGTGATTACTATTTATCACTGCCACGTCCATAGTCCTCTAGGATTTAATTCAAAATGTGAATCTTTCCTAAATCACAGTACTTAACTTCTAATCTTGTTTGTTTGTTTTGATTAAACAAAGATGTTCTGATTTTTTTGTAGAAGTGATGTCACCTAATTGACTACATGTTGGTTTAGCCTCTAAAGCCATAAAATGTGATTCTATTCTTCATAGCTTTTAAGCTTGATTAAAGCAAGCTCCTCAAGTTATTCTCTAATAGCAGGCTCCCCAGAAATGGAGAGAGATTCTCAAGTGGTTTAATGTTTAGAAAATGAAGAAACATCTCCACCCCCTCATGTAACCACAGGAAATAAAGTATTAAAGTTGAGGAGGGGGAAGGAATGGGGGAAAAGAGAAGTTCGTTCTCTGCATTCCCCCCAAAATGTGAACCACAAAAGACTGTTTTCCTTTCATGTGAAGAGAATTTTAGCGTTTCATTTCCTTCATTTTCTATATGGTACAAGTAAAACTCTTAAATCACTAGTTAGCGGTTTCGATCTAAATCTCATCATCTAATTATTTTTATAACGCATTCTTGGAAGGGTAGGAATGGTTCTGCCAGGAGATGTTTCACAATAATTAGAAGCCCCAATGGGTCTCTTAAGAATGTTTAAAGGGTTCCATATGTAGGCTGCTATGGGGAACCATGCTGTACACAGCTCTTCGTTTGAAGCAATAAGTCTTGACAGGCCTTGTTGTATTTTATTATAGCAAACAAAATCCATGCCAACCAATCAGGTTCCTGGATGTCTTGCCATTCTTTACTATGAAAAATAACAGCGGAGATCGGTTAGCTACAAAGGCACTGTCAGATGCATGCAAATATGGGCTGCTTGAAAGGCATTTCTCTCAAAGGCAGTTCTTTGTGGCATAAAGACAGCATTGAAAGTGACTTTTGGGAAAGAAAAACCAAACACAAAACCAAACAACAAAAAAAGTGCTTTTAAATCAGTGTTTAAAGCTTTTTGTTTTCCCATTCATGCAATGCAGAATTGGATTTTGAAGTTAAACTATATACACTGGAATATACCTGGCTAAGACACATAAATGGTCAATTTGAGTGGCTTAACCCTTCCTCCTATTGTGTGTGTCAGCCAATGAACAGCTGCTGTACACTTTTTAGCTGAGCATGTCTCACTTGTACAGTCTTTTTGCCCATAATAAGAGATGTCTGAAGAGTTTCAGACAATGAGAGTGACAACATATACTTCATGAATTTCTTCGTACATAATACATCCATATTAAACAATGGATAGTTACTTGGAAAACAACACGGAAGACAGAAAGTGAAAGCTCTTCTACAGAGAGTGACTGATAAGACAGCGTTCCTAATGAACACACAAGCAAAACCAGGTAATGGAAGAAAAGAAGAAAATAGAAAACACTCAATTTGAACAACTGTTATTACTACAAGGGCCTGCAAGAGAACACAACCTTCCAGGGATATCCTCTTCCTTATGAGTCTCATATACTGCTCTGTCTTCCCAAATACTTATTGGGGAAGTTTTGTTGAAGCTCAGTCTAGATCCCTGAGGGTAACAGAGCATTTTTCTGGATAACCAGCAATGTATGTTTTCAGAAATGTCATTTCCCTGCATATGTGACATATTTGTGGCCATATTAGGCATGCTCAAGTGCATGCACGCAAATGATGTGCCTACACTTTCTAATCTTGTCCGTAATGTCTTCATGTTTGGATACAGACACGTCTCCTGTCAGCTGTGAAGTCATTGGCTTCATTTCTGCTTTTATTTTAAATGAATGGTTTGGCAAAGACTCCATTTGAGACATGTCTGTATATCATTTTATACTAAGCATTTTATATGGGGTTGCCCGGTTTTTAAATATCACAAGAAGGCTATTACTTCACTAACATGCTTCATTGAGAAGGTTAATTTTAAATATATTTATAAATTTTCAAGATGATTATTTTCTTTTGAGAATGTGTTTTGCAGTTTTACAGCCATCATGAATTATAAATGAGTTATTTTGACAATTTCAGACAAAATCTAGAATTTGCATGAGCTTGTTGTTTTGCTATTTCTCTTAGAGTTTTTAAAAGAGTGACTTGAATATCTGGTCTCTTTGTGATGTGCAAAGAGTATCTTTACTGACCAGTCAGTAAGAGTTGTCTTTACCATTCCCCTATGAAATACAAGACAGAAAAATACAAATTTAAATATGAAACATACCATATGGATCCTTAAGTGTTTCCTGAAAAGTGCTTTTTCCTACTTTTTTGTCTTGTGTTTCTATGCTTTTTGTAGTTCAAGGAGAGAAATAAGGTTACTCAGAAGGAAAAAATTGAAAACTCTCATGGTTGAAACTCATCTGGTAATGTCCATATCACTTCAGTGTCTGTAGGAGAAATCCAGAACAAATTGCTCTTGAAGGTCAATAGCTAAAAAAAGTGTCTACAATTAGGCTTGAAGAGTGTTATTCTCTGTTTATGAATTGTTGCCATTACACCTGCCCTTTCTACTGCCCATTGCAAGCTGTGAAATATTCCCTATGTTGCCACAAAACTCCAGGTGTAAAAGCCACTACCAAGAATCTCCAAAAGATTCATGAAACCTAAGTCTGTTGTCAAGAGCAACATCATGAAATTTCAGAGGTGAATATGCCCAAATAATCTTGAAGGATGAAGACTGTCCTATGCCCCAGAAGACTTCAGGGCAGTCCTCACTAACCTGGGAGAAGGTTCCTTCCTGACTCCAAACCTGGCAACTGCAAGGCTGAGCTGTACTAGTTTCACATATTAGAGATTTTGCAATGTCTCTGGGTACACGAGCACATCCTTCCCAATGTTGCAGATCCATTTCAGGTCCTTCTCCAAAGGGCTGTGGAAGGAAAACATCCTTCCACTTCTTAGCACAACCGAATTATGACACAAGGAGCTTAAAAAAATATGTTTCTTCCTAGACTCAGCAGGCATCAGAAGCAACTTCAAAGCACAGGTTTAACGTAGAACAAATGCAGTGTGAAAATAAGCCTCAGCATTTGGTGAACAAGATATCTTGAGGGTATTCCTTAGGGATATACAAAAAAAGGAACATAATTATTTATAAAAAAAAGAATTCTTATTGTTTTGATTTCTAGTCATAAAATCACTGTAGTCAGTTATGGAATCCTTTTTTTATCCAAGGTTTCAGGCTTCATCTTGAAACAATTTATGTTCCTCACCACTATCTATGTTCTTTAGAAGGGTTGTTCTTGAAAATTACAATGCAGATAAATAGAAAACATCAAATTTCTATTCAGAGTTCTTTCATAAGCATTTTATGCTCATCTATCATCTGATCCTGTACCAATATCAATTTCTAAAAGAAATAACAATTCTTTGTCTTTGATATTTATGATCCAGATGTCTTTATTACTAAAAGTTCTATAACCTTTTTAATGAATCAAACCAAACTAAGACTTTATATCTGTTTTCATGAAGTAAATACCTCATTATATTAATCACCTGATAAATCTTATCTACACCTATTACCATTTAAAATGTTTTTACATGAGTTACCAGAATCATATTGTTTAAAGGCCACCTTACAATTCTATAGTGATAATAATTCTTCACATCCCTGTAACTCTTTTTATTAACCTCTCTACTTACCTTGAAAGCAATTTCCCATAAAACTTTTTATTATGTTTAAATCCTTAATCTTCTCTGTCTAGTAATTGTTGACTCGATCTCTTTGTGTCTTAGTTTGTCTCTTAAAGCCCCAAAACATTACTTTGACTTTGTATGTGGTTCTAAAATCAGTTTACTTAGCTCATGTTCTCCGATCCATGAATAGTTTCAATATCCACCTCCTCTATGAAAACCTTGTTTCTTCCTTTCTTTTAGGTTCCTAGTCACAGGGATTCCTTGAGAGAGAAGAGGGTTAGTTATCCCAGACACAAAGTGGGTGGTGGTGCAATCATTCACAACTAGCTGGGGATGGTGCAATCACTCAAAAAATGTTATCACTTGAGTTCTATTATTAGTCCATGTAACCATTTTTTTTTTTTTTTTCAGTCCCAAAAGAAGGTGCTGACCCCCCTCCCTCAGCTCCACTTGCTGATATTAATTGTTATCTATCATTCTATATTTATACCCAGCCTATTCCAGGTGCCCCTTAGACAGTGTCCATACTTTGAGAAAGTCAAATCCATAAAAGTCTCCTTGAAAGCAAACATCTTAAAATTCTCTGAAGTTTTTGTTGTTCTCAGGCTATTTGTTGACCATTATTATTTTGCTGCTCATTCATGCTTTCTGCCTGAGAAATTGAAGGGTCGTTTTCTTTTCATTGTCTTCCATAAGTTATAGTAATTTTTCGTCTGTGTCATCTAAAGAATAGGCAAAACATTTATTCCAGAATAAGCTACTAGCTGCCAGTTCCAACCAGATCTTCTTCAAATTCAGAATTATTAGAAACCCTACATGGATTTTTTTATTTTATCAGTCCTCACTCTAGCAGATCTGTCAGATAATGAATCCCAGCTACACAAAACCGTTTCCTATTATCAGTGGTTCGACCTCTTGTCATGACTTTTCCATTCTCCCATGTCTCAGGCAAAACTTTATAAGATGTAAACTTTATTGGGATACCTTCCCATAATCTCCTACAAGTCCCTATATTCAATCAGCTTAACAAAGGAATGATCAATTGTCTGTGTGCAAACTGTAATTTTGAAGCTGAAACATGAAACAATGAACAGTAATTCCTTCAAGTGTATATCTCTGGAAATAAAATGCATCTCTTGAACTGTAGCAATGCAGAATAATTCAAGTTGGAAGTAACCCTGAAATTCTGAATCCCTGCTCAAGCAGGGCTAGAGTCCAAATTAGGTCCAGTTGCTTAAAGAATAGAACTGTGTCTAAAGTTTTGAGTATCACCATGGATGGAGATCCCACAGCAAATTTATGAAACATATGTTGAATTGGAAGAGTTATGATTTTTTTTTCTATTACATCAAGTCAGGATGACCGTTTTGGCAACTTAGTGTCCACTACCTGCTATCCTTTCAATGTGCTCCTGCAAAAAATGTCTAGATCCATCTCCTCTACATCTGCCTAGTATTTAGAGAAACAAAAATAGATTCCTTTTTTAGCCATCTCTCCTCCTGCTTAAGCAAACCCATCTCTCTCAGCCTTTCCTCATGTGTCATGTGCTATGGACTCCTATGTGTCCTAGAGGTTCTCCTCTGAGGTCTCTCTAGTATACTGATGTTTTTGTTGTGTTTTGTTTTGTTTTGGGGACCCAAACTGGACACAGTGTTCTAGCTACAACCTCATGAATTTTGAATCAAAAGAAAATAATCATTTCCTTTGATCTACTATTTGTGATGTAGACCAGTATGTGGTTAGCCTTTATTGCTGGAAGGGTGCAAAGTTCAGTCCTCTGCAGCTGGGAAGGTGAAAAGATTTTCCTGCGGCAGAGCAGGAGTTTACAGCACAATGACCACTGCCATGGCGTTTTGCAACTGGGAGGTCTCTCGGGCAGCTGACTTGCACAGCTAACTGAGGCGTCACACAGAGATCCTGTGAAGCTGTTGTCTGTGAAGGGGATTCTCTTCCCAATTGCAAGGGATAACACATTGATTTGTTTGGTGGCTATTTATAAACCAGTTTTAAAAAACAGAGTAAAATTCAGACCAAACATAATGTTTCAAAATGTAGTATTCTTGAGAACACTGTATCATTATTATTTTTAAAATTATTATTACTACTACTATTACTATTATTATTATCATTGACCCCAAAATTCTTCAAAATTAAACATGATTTTTATTTGAAATATCTTAAAAATCATCAAAATAAATAGCCAATTTTTATTTTCTTTTCTTATTGAAACAGTTGACAAAATTGATGTTGGATGAAAAAAAACACCTTGAGGTTGAGATCCTTCAGTTATTCCACATATTTCTTCTAGGTGTTGATTTGTTCAGTAGAAAAAGCGTCACTTTGAGAAAGTCAGTGTTTCACTGTCACTCCTCCAAGCAGTTTGGATGAGCAAACAGGAGGGAAAATTAGTTTTATTTTTCTACACACAGAAAGACCTGTTTAATGGTGGGGAAGGATTTGAGTATTGAACTAGCCCAGTTTTGATCAAAGTTGATAATTCTGTTATTGGTATTAGAAATGGACCACAATAATTTTTTATTATTTTTTTTTTTAATCCCAGCATGTCTTCTAGAAAGTTGGTGATACTATCAGGCAGTGTCAGCAGTGTATATGTTGAAATGGTCTTCTGCAGTGGTGTGACAGTGCAACACATATCTGGGGCTCATATAGTCTTCCAAATCATCAGCCTTTGTGGTTGACTGTACCTAGGTGGGATGTGGCTTTGTAGCAAAGTTCACTTCTGCCTTTCAGACAAAGTTAATACACCCATTGCCCCATTACTCTTGAAATCAGTTTGGAATCTGTGATTGCTTTCTGCCAGTCTGCTTGGTTCAGTACTGAGCCCTCAAAGGCCAGTTTAGGGCTTCTGTGACAAATTACCTGGAAAGATAAAGGCTCTTTATGCACTGCATTCAAGGTCTGATTTAATCCTTAGAGCACTTCTGCACTTATTGGTAGCTCATATTCACATTCAAACATCATCATCATGGCTAGACTTCGCGAATGAAGATTTGGGAAGGTTTTTACCCACGCAAAGTGGGTGAATCCCTCAAGCCTGCGCAGTGGATTTTTTAGGTGAGGCACAGCGTGCGCAGAACTGGCCCCACCCTTTACTCCTGAGGTTCTTCTGCCAGGGCCTAGCAAGCTTGGACAGTGACAGCGAGGTCCTCAGGATGCAGGTTTTGGAGTCAGAGTTGTCCTTCTCCTAGGATGGCTGCCGGGCGGCTGACGAGCCCATCCTGCCCGAGGCGAGTGTTGCATTGGCTGGGAATCGCACCCGGGTCCCCCGTGTGGCAGGCGAGAATTCTACCACTGAACCACCAATGCTGCCACATTCAAACAAACAAACAAATAAAAGGTCTTGTATACCACCACAGAGAACAGCGACTGTCCTCAACTCCTACAGAGAAAAATTAATCACATTTTTAGGAACAGCATAGGAAGACTAGAATATTAAAATGTAAAGAGAATATATGATAATCTTGTGCAATACTGAAAACATCTAAAAGGAGGGGCTGAGAGATCCATTCTGTGACTTTTGCCTGGGAGCTAATGTGAGAAATATATGAGCTAATGGATGAATAGCCCTAAACAGAGTAGTTGAGCTGCTCTTATCCATCACACTGATGTTAAAACACAGTAGCTTCATTGCAACATAGAATCCTTGCTGATGTAATCATAAGTGACTCTACAACGTTGACATCAAATGGAATGTTGTTTTAAATGTTCTGTAATCTTCCCAGTAAAGATCCTGAAAGACACATGCTTCCTGGTGTAAATTAAACAGCAGAATCTGACCCTAGCTGAGACAATATACTCCAGGTTGCTGTAACTGGAGGTAGCCTGAGCTGTCTAAAACTCCCCAAAACAGTGACAGTTAAGTTCTAGGTAACTACAATTTAAATCATGATCACCTAAATAGGAATTCATTATCTGAAACTTCAAACACCTATATTCCTGCACAAACTGTGGCTGATATTTTCAGTGTTCAGTAAAGGCAAAAGCACAGTTTGATGAAGGTTACCTGTATTTATACAATACAGACCTCCATTATTAGTACAATGCCACTTGAAGGAGATTTTGTAACTAAGGACTTGGCTTCTTGCCCAAAACTAGTGTGTAACTACTAGCAGATTAGAAGAGGGGGCTGAAGACAAATGGTGTCTTGAAAGTAAAAACGTGACCTTTCCCAAACAACATGATGCTAAAATGCTAAGCGGGAGATAGCCCTGCAGTGTGACTTAAAAGAAAACCACAACTTGTGTTTGCTTTTCAGCATCCACAAGCTATTATTCTGTAATAACAGAGGGAAAAGTTTTCTCCAGGCGACCCTTCCAGTGGTTGCAATCTGAAAATAACTTTCAACCACTAAATGATGTTTAATTTTTTTTCTTTCCCTCTTTTCCCTCCTTCTATTTCATGCATGTCTATGTTTGCACAGCAGAGCAAATGCACTTCTAAAGATGTGTCACTCTGAATTCAGAGCAAGCTACCCTAATGAACAGAAATATGCCAGGAGTTGCACATACATTGCAAAGGAAGTGAGCTCTGACAACACAGAATCATAGAATACGCTGAGTTGGAAGAGAACCATCAGGAACATTGAGCCCCTCTGGTACTACACAGGACACCACAGGAATCATACTCTGTGCCTGAAAACATTGTCCAAACACTTCTTGAACTCAGATAGCCTTGGTGTTGTGACCACTTCCCCAGGGAGCCTGTTCCAGTGCCCAACTACTCTTTGATTGAAAAACTTTTTCTAATATCCAACCTAAACCTCTTCTAAACATCTTCTGACTGAGCTTCAGGCCATTTCTTTGAGTCCTATTACTGGTCACCACAGAGAAGAGATTTGTACCTGCACCTCTGCTGCCACTTGTGAGGATATTGAAGATCACAGTGAGGTCTTCCCTCAGTCTTCTCTGAGCTGAACAGACCAAGTGACCTCAGCCACACCTCACACAGCTTCCCCTTCAGCATCCTCACGGCCCTCGTTTGGACACTCTCTAATACTTAATGCCTTTTTTATATTGTGTCACCCAAAACTGCACACAATATCCAAGAGGAGGTTGCTCCAGTGCAGAGCAGGTCGGGACAATCCCCTCCCTTGACCAGCTGGAGATGCTTTGCCTGATGCCCCCCAGGACAAGGTTGGCCCTCCTGGCTGCCAGGGCACAGCTGACTCATGTTTAATTTGCCATTGACCAGGACCCCCAGGTCCCTTTCTGTCCTGCCTCTCGTTTCTCAGTCTGTATGAGCAGCCAGTGTTGCCCCATCCCAGGTACAACATTTTCCCTTGTTGAACTTCATCTTGCTGGTAATTCCCCATCTCTCCAATTCGTTGGAGTCTCTCTACAGGGCCACTCTGCCCATGGGGGAGTTGAGAGTATTTCATATTAGACCAGAGGTGAGTCAGAGCCTTCCCATGATTTTTTGCTACTTCATGGACAATTCACTTGTAGCATCTCTATTCCCCATTGCCTTAAAGTGTGATCAAGCAAGGATGGTGAAAGATGCTTCACTGATTAGGCATTGAGTTAGGTTTTACTTTTCTCTTTCTCATAATGTTGGGACTTACACTGCTTACACTACTGGGACAGCATGAAGAAAGGCAAAATTGGTACAATATTAAAATTTTTTCAAAAGACAGAAGGGTATTTTGATGTTCATGTTGGTATTTCTATTTTATGAACAGAATCCTATGTTTTTGCCTTTTTTTTTTTTCCTTTGATACTAATGGTTATCAGAGTTGTCTATTTTTGATGTTTTTTACCTAGACTTTCCTTCAGGTCTGTTATGGAAAATGAGGTGACTAATAAATCTGTGGGTTTATTTTAGATGTACTGATTTGCACTGGAAACACAAAATCATCCTTGTATAAAGTGGGATGAATTTTTTTTCTATTAGTAACAAAGAAATTCTGATGAATCAAAGGTATTAAGGACAGGAAGGATGCTACTGCAATTTAGCTTGGCATTGTCCAAGCTAAGATTTAATTGTTTTCGGAAATAATTTGAAAATACAGATACAAGTGCTTCAATAGTTCTCAGTAGGAAGACTTCCAAGAGTCAAATTTATTCCTGTTATTAGTAGCTATTAATGTATTTCTTTGCAAACTGCATTGGTCATAATTCACAGGTTATCTTTACAGAAATAGTAATAAATAATATTACCAACACCTGCTTCAGGTGGAATGTTCCTTTTGTATGTCACCTGCCAAAATGGCCTTCTAAAAGTGGCATTCAATTCCATTTCAATGGAAATCACGTGGCTGTGAGTGATCTGTGAATATGCCAACTGAAATGTGTGCATTCCCTCTTTTTTTTTTTTCTTTCTCATGTATGTCTTTTGGGCCACAGCCCCGTAATGAACTGCATATGCAGGGACCAGTGGATATGAAGGAGCCCACTGGCAGCTGTAAAGCTCCATATGGAGTTGGGGGTCCATCCAACAGAGAAATGTTCAAGTTGGAGAGGTTGGACAATAAACCACTGGCAAAAGAGAGCATCTTCATTTATGTCCTGTACAATATCGGGCATCTTATGGTTGCTTTGTCTTTTTCTCTCATTATACAACCAAATTATATATAGAAACCACATGGACACAGTGGGGTTCCAAACAAGCTTCTTTACTAAATATAGAGACCATGGGAGAGCAAGTTACTTATACATGGTGTTTCTCAGAGAACATTCAAAACCGTTGAATGCAGCAGCATAGAAAAGTGCTAACAGACTACTTAGGGAAATCTTACTCTTCTGCCCATTACTCATTCCAACAGACTGCATCATTGCTACAAAAAAAAAAAGAAAAAAAAAAAGGAGAGAAATTGTCAGGAAATAAAAATGAGAATTGCTTCTGACTAAATATAATCAAAAGAAATTGTCACGAAATGGGTAAGTGAAAATTGTTATAGTCTGAAATCACAGTGTTTTTCAATAATGCCAAACCACCAACTTTAAATAGAACCTGATTTTCATTAATAATTCTTTCTATTTTTTTATGATTTTTTTTTAGCAGATCTTATGGATCATATGTAGCAATAATAGGAGACATGACACAAAAAGTCCATTTTTAGATGAGATTCTAGGATTTTGCTTAGTTTTATGAGCACTGGATCCAAACTGCAGTGAGACTTGCCAAAGTTCCAACCACTCATGAACTCAAGCTATCAACAAATTTGAATAAAATTCTATTTGTAAATTTATTTATATATATATCCATACATCTATATATGTCCATACACAAGGACACACACATGTATGTATATGTATACATATATGTTTCTGTGACCATACATATATGTTTGTGTATGTGCATGAGCATACATAGATGCATGAATATATATGATTGCACCCCTAGGATAAAATGGCATAAAAATCATCAGCAGGGATAACACTGTAATACTCTGATGGAGATAAAGGCCCCTCTGAAGCCCCAGGAATGAAAGACAAAGAGTTTGAGAAGTATTTATCTTACTAAAACCATAAAGATTCACACTACCAACAACCACAACCTCGGTTTCTAACTATATGGCCCATTTGAGACATTCAGAGACTAACACATTTTAACTGAGTTACTTTGAGTTATATTTTGGAGTCCTGATTAACTTCTTCCTAGACTTATGACAAATTTGAGACAACTTGGAGGATGTTGACTTTAGGAAATAATAAGCTTCCCTATTCCCTAAACAGTAGATCCACTGAATTTTAAGCCAATATCTTTGAAACGCTAAAAGTTATGGATAAAACCCAGGCAGTCTAAGTCAGATATACTTCCTCTATGTATCTGAATCAGTCATTCCAAAAATGTTTAAATCATCTAAATTTGTTCTAAACAAACAAACAAACAAACAAACAAAAATACAAAAAAACAGGTACGGGTGAAAACATGAAAGAATTCAAAGTGGTTAAAGTGAGGTTAAGAACAACTCCTCCTTTACAACTTCAGAAATCTGTCTTCACTTTACAGAAAATTTAAGTATTAACTCAAGGCAAAAATATTCAGGAGACACCTGATATTCATCTGTAAGTTGGTTGATAGAGTTAGGTTGAGTTCCTTCACAAGTTTCAGTACCTGACATCTGAATACCCCCTACATGGTACTATCAGAAGTTCATCATTCACACATTTGAATATTCTACATATCACCAAAAAATTCAAAGTTTTTTATGTTAATTTTTACTTCATTCTGACATGTAATATCATTGGATGATAATTTCAAGTTGTTGGCAACTTAGATTTTGTCATTCTTTTGGGGTGTCTGTTTTGCTTTGTTTTTTTTTTTTTTTTCACTGCGGATATATTAAGCTAACATTTAATTCGAGACTTAACAATAATGCACACATGCATGAAGGCTGCATTTATGTTGCCTGAGGAAAACTACTTTCCTCACTTTCTGTTTTTTGTATACTTGAATTCAAACCCTACCTTATCTTATACCAGTGTTCTTGGGTTTGATCTATTTTACCGTGTCCAGTACTGGGCTCTCCCATACAAGAGAGACAGGGACATGCTGGAGAGAGTTCAACTAACATAATTAAAGGACTGTAGCATGTCTTATATAAGGAAAGGCTGAGACACTGGGGACTGTTCAGTCTATGGAACATTACAGTTGGAGGGAAGGATCTTATCAATATATATAAATACCTGGAGGAGTGGTGTAAAGAAGAGAGAGTCTTTTCTCGGTTGCACAAACTGAAAGAATGGAGGATCTTCCTGAGCATCAGGAATTACTTCATGTGAGCGACCCAGCACTGGCAAAGGCTGTCCAAAGAAGTTGTATGTCCCTTCTCGGAGTGTTCAAAAGCTACCTGCATATGCTTGGTCAGAGAAATTGGATTAGAGGACCTCTAGATGTCCCTTCCAGCATCTACCATCTTTTTGATTTTTTAGTTCTGTGATTCTATGTCGAAAAGGGCA
>VXAU01002828.1:1235834-1296855 GCA_013399695.1 Formicarius rufipectus
TTTTTTTTCCCTGTGGGAGATATTATGAGACTATTCTGGCTTTTATAGTGCTAAATTGTAGCTCACAGTACTGTATACCTAATTTCCTTTTAACACTGGATATATCAATTTTTCAGATCCATAGTGCAGACATCATGGACTGAAGAGCACAAGTCCCACATACAGTCCACACTGCTTTCACTTAAAAGCAGCCAAAGCAATTTAGTCATTTGCATTCCAGTATTGATCTTCTTGATCAACCTACAGCTTAGCCGGGTGCCCTAGTCCCGTAGATTTACTATAAGAATATGGAAAGAGCATAAATAATGATACAGACATTCCTTATTTCTTATAAGAATGTCCTGCCTGTGAGATTGTGGCTAGTTAGCAAGAGTAGGCAGAAGATAGTCTGAATAACCATCTTGAGGGTAAACAGCAGGAGAAAGACAGACCTGGACTACTTTCTCTGCTTTTATCATGAGTCTGATTATAGTGTTATCCATAATACAGAATACAAGGGGCCATTCTCTGGCCTTGAGGCCAACTGGAATGATCTGGCCATATCCGCACTATGATCTTCCCAGAACAGAATGGGCATAAGGTAAATCCTGAACTGTGTTTGGGAGCTATCTTGGAAAATGCTAGCTGGGCTCAAGTCAAAACTGTTATAGCATCCATGTTATCAATTTAACAGCTTAGTTGACCAAGTGTCAGTGCTCACAATCAATCCCAAAATCCGCCTTAATTTGTTAAAATACACATGCTTTTTATATCTTAGAACAGAATACAAAAATTCATGGCCAGGGGAAGCAGACATAGTATTTCCTCCAGACTGCAGGCTGCACATTGTCATAGCTCCTACTAGAAGAGGTAAGCTTGTGCTTCTTAGGTTGGCCTTTAAATCTCACAATTAGGGAACTAAGAAAGTAGAAGATACTGGTTCAAAGACTTAGTTAAAATCAAATTATCCATGTTACATTAAGTATATATAGTTTTCATCGTGTTTGGGGTCTTAGATTAAGGGATTTGTGCCGTATATAAATATTTCCTTGGAAAGGGAGACCTCAGACAAAGAGTGTGCCCAACCTTTCCAACTGGCTAGATTTAGCTGCCTTATTCTATTTTACCATTGTTTGTGTTTAACTCAAAACTTGTCTTTAGAAAAATTAAACACTCTTCATTATCAGCTTCTGGAGCCTTGGTGCCTGTTTTGGACATTTAGGTTAGGTCATGGTGATCTTGTCCTATACATTTGCTCACTAACTACCCTTGTTACTGAAGTTACTTACTCCAATCTAAGTGTTCTCATAGTTGTGTTTTAGATTTCAGCATTCTCAAAGCAGAAATCTGAGACCAAGTCCTGCTTTGTATTCCACAAGTAAAAATCTGGAGCATTTCCACTGATGGATTTCATGGCTCTGTTCATGCGATGTATTCGGAACACGCAGGGCAGTGTTCATTCCCTCAGGGCAGTGTATTTCCAAGCATGATAGATCCTCTTTACAGCCACCCTAGAATCAACAGAATCAAACAGCCTCTGTAAAGCATTTGTATTTTGACAAATAGGCAAATTTCCATAAAGTATTTTTCCTTGGAATTTTTATGACCAACTTACCCATCATCTTTTTCACTCACGCATGAAAAATGTCAAAAAGCTATATAAATATTTAGTATGATTTATGATTGTTTTCTGGGCTTGAGAAAGGCTGTGAAACAGCTAAGAGCAAAGAAATCACAGTCCAGAGAGAATGTGGCAAGGCATCAATTGCTGTTCCTTATTAACGTACCTCCCAGCAAAATTAAATAAATTAGTTAAGCCTGCTCACCAGACCTTGCCATTGTCCCCAAAAGGAATGGCTCCTACTGCCTAAGAGTCAGCTGAAATGCAGATCATCAGATTACTGAAATTGGAAAGATGATTAACCTCTGCAGTTGTTCCATGCTCTTTCATTTCTGCAGAGATCTATACTAATTCCATGTAAATGGTATGAGAATCAAAAAAAAAAGGTTTTTCTTATAGAATTTTCATCATATTTTTACAACATGAAGTATTTGGAATTCTTTGAACAAGGTTCAGAAAAGCATCCAAACTTTCTGATGTTTCTCCCTATATTACATGGGATGCTGGGGACACATTAAAGGATTTAAAAGGGTAGGAAATGTACTATATCACTTTTTGAGTCCATAAGTGATTTTCTGTTCTTGCCAACAGTACTCATGAGACTCAAGGGCACAAACAGACAGCCAGAGTGCATTTTTAATGGATTCTTTTGCATAAAAATTTCATCTAGTTCTGCTGTACTTTCCTATGCTTTTTTTTTTCCCCAATAAAATTACGCTGTAGCGATCACTTCTTAAGAAAAGAGAGAGAAAATGTTTAAGCAACAAGAAGTGAGTTTATTTTTAATAATCCTCATGTTCATGGTGTTATGCATCCAGTGGATTTTAAAAGATTGGCAGACAGCCTACAAGTATAACACTAACTCTGTGGGCTTTTTGTGTTACTGCTAAGACTTCATTTTCAGGAATTTAAAAAATAATAGTGACACAAGCCATTTCAACAATAAGCAGGTAGCTAACATGCTAGAGAAAACAGCGAGTTTACTATTTATTTGTTCAGTCAACAGTGAGTGAATTTTTAACCTTGTATGGAGGAAATTTTGTATCTCTTTATAGCTATTAATTTTTAAAATTTAATTTCAAACACAGTAATTTTAACAGCAACTGTCAGAACCAAGCTGAGAACTCTGATTTTTATAAAAGCAGTGTCAGTTAGTTTCAGAGGACCCATTTGATCAAGTTTGTATAAGGGTTTTCAAAAAATAGCTTAAAAAAATTAGACAAATATTTCAATTGTTAACTTTTTAAAAAATTCACAAAATAACAGAAGCTGCAAAGTCAGGATACTTTCAGTAAGACTAAATGTATTTTAAATTTTTCTCATTAAAGATGACCTACAATGACACACTATTTTTAGTCCATATACTAAAATAACATACACGTTAATGCCACCATGTTTTACTGGTACAGACAAGCCTAAATATCTGCTTAATTTACTTGATTAAAGTGAATATGGTGAAGTGATGTTGGTTGGGGATATAATATAGGAGAGAGTGACACACTTGATCCCCACTCCTGGAGCCTCTGACCCAGCATGGATTGGCAAGGACAGTGGGAACACTGCCCTCATCCTAGCCTGGCACCCCAGAGTGGCCAGTGGGTCAGAGGCCCTCCCTGGGGTTTGGTCACAGGGACCAGAGCAGATAAAATGTGTTTACCGAGTGTCACAGCTGTGTGGACGTGTGAGAGCTGGTCTGCCACAAGGCTCCAATGGTAGCTGTCTAATCTACCTCTGCCTCTTTCTCCTTCTCTCTTCTTGCACCCTTTGCTTCTCTTTCTTTGATCCTTTCTTGATGCTTTGAGTGGCTTGGAGCTGTAGGGACTGGATTTTGACTTAAATGTTGTGGATTGATATGTGCTGAGTTTGTATTGTGGTGGAACATTTTGTTTCGCTTGTGTAGTACCCTTTTTGAACCTTTGCCATGTTCTCTTATTTTCTCCACTAAATTAATAAAGATGCCTCTTGGGAATAAGTCCAAGGCTTATTCTCTTGCTGCTATCTTAAGGTATTGAAGAACCCTATACATATATTTAGAGCTCCTGGCTTCGTCCATGATCTTTCAGCTTCCTGGGCTGGAGTGTTACAGGGGCTGGATGGGATCCACCTTGGGGCACCAAGGAAGATGGCAGAAGGGCTCACTGACCTATTATCCAGCATTTGTCAGCATCCTGGCTCACCACAGAGATCCCAGGAGACTGGAAGTTAAAAAATGTGATGCCGATCTGTTAAAAAGGCCTGAAGGAGGATCTGAGGAACTACAGACCTGTCATCCTGACCTTGATGGCAGGGAAGGTTGTGAAGTAGATCATCTGGAGTGCCATCATGCAACACATACAGAACAACCAGGGTTTAGGAAAGGCAGGCCCTGACTGACTAACCTGATCTCTCTCTATGACAGAGAGATCCACTGAGTGGATGAGGGAAAGGCAGTGGATATGTCTACCTAGACTTCAGTAAAGCCTTTGATACCATCTTACACAGCATTCTTCTGGAGAAACTGGCTGCTCATGGCCTGGATGGTGCATTGTTTTCTGGGTTAAAAACTGGTTGGGCCCTGAGAGTGATGGTGAATGGTGCCACATGACAAGACTCAGCATTTGGGCCAGCCCTGTTTAATATCTTTATCAATGATCTTGATGAGGGGATTGAGAGCACCCTCAGTAAGTTTGCGGATAACATCAAGTTGGGTGTGAGTGTTGATCTGTGGAACGTTAGGAAGGCTCTGCAAAGGGATCTGGACAAAGCAGGATTGATAGGCCAAGGAAAATTGCAAGAAGTTCAACAAGGCCAAGTGCTCTTCAGCCACATCTCCTTGTGGCTCTACAGGCCTGGAGCAGAGTGGCTGGAAAGCTGCTCGGCAGAGAAGAGCATTGTGGTATTGGTCAACAGCAGATAAACATGAGCCAGCAGAGTACACAGCCAGCTAAAAATGCCAGTGGCATCCTGGCCTATATCAAAAATAGTGTGACCAGCAGGACGAGGGCAGTGACTGTCCTCTGTACTTGGCACTAGTGAGGCTGCACCTGATATCCTATGTTCAGTTCTGGGCCTCTCATGACAAGAAGACATTGTCGTCTGGAGCATGTCAAAGTGAAGGACTTGGAGCCCAATTCCTCCTACAAGAAGCAGCTGAGATTGCTGGCATTGCTTAGCCTGCAGAAAAGGAGGCTCAGGTGGACCTTATCACTCTCTATAACTACCTGAAAGGAGGCTGTATCAAGAAGGATTTTGGTCTCTTCTCCTAGGTGTTAAGTAATAGGGCCAGAGGAAGTTACCTCAAGTGGTGTCAGGGGAAATTTATATTGGACATTAGGAAAAAATTCTTCATGGAAAGGGTTTTTAAGCATTGGAAAGGCTGTCCAGGGGAGTGATGGAGTCAGCATCCCCAGTGGCACTTAAAAGATATGTAGACGTGGCACTTAGGGATATGGTTTAGTGGTGGACTTGGGTAGTGTGCTGGTTTAGAGTTAAACCGGCAGGAGAAATTAATCCAACTAAGAATGGGATTGCAAGTCAGAATAACAATTTAATAAAAGATCACAAAATACACTGATCCAGAAGGAAAATTCGTTTATGCCACAAAAACAGATGTACAGCCCAGCACAGTGGGGCACGAACAGAATGGAGCTCACCAACCCCTGTGCTGAAGACCACGTGGCCCCTCTGAATTCAAAGTAAGAAGAAAGAAAACTGCTGGTGAAAATGATGGTTCCAGTCCGGTGGCAATCTCAGTTTTCTTGAGGCTCTGGTCCTCCTCTGGATCTGAAGAGCTATCCCAGTCCCAAAACACCAAGCTTATCTCTGCTTGGGCTCTGATGGGAACGCCCAGTCCCTCTCCCAGGGTGCAGAGTTTCACAATAATGGCAAATTTTTGGCATCCCTGATGGCCCATTAGCAGACATGACCCCTCAGCTGGGTATGGAGTCAGGAAAACTTCCTTATCTCACAGAAGGTCCTAAACATGCAGCTTGTAGCCTGAGAGGTTGGGTGTGCCCTGGGCAGCTGCTGCAAATGGGCCATTGTGAGCAGTTCATGAGAAAAATTACATAGACGGTTTAGAATACACACTCACCCAGTGACAAACTGATCCTGGCTACTATAGCCAGGACAGGTAGTGTTGAGTTGGTTGTTGAACTCGATGATCTTGGAGGTATTTTTCAACCTAAATGATTCTATAAAAACATTAGAAGGATAAGTCATGAGAATGAAGACAATTTAAAACATAAAATGGTAAAATTATTTTAAAATGGGCAACCTAAGGCATTGTCTTATCTATATCCTCTTTTTTTATATCCCTTATCTATAATGGCCATTTCATGGAGCATTTTGTCCAGAGAAGAACATTATCTTGAAAACATGTAATAAAGTCTCTTCTTTAATACTGGTGATGTTTGTAATGCAAATCGCTAAAACGAAGGACTTGTGATACAAACCAGAAGGTTAGAGAGACCTGCAGTGTGAGATGTCTGCTGGTGGAGGTGGGGACAGACCAAAGTTCAGATCAGCTTCTTTTTGCCAGTAGACATGGGACCCCATTGACCTACTTTAGTACTTCTACCATGTATCTCTTTATCCAGGACAAGGTGTAAAACTAAGACGTTAATGGGTTGGTGGTGAAATGTGTCATCCTGTTTGTAAGAAGAAACACAATACTGATGTGGTTAAAGGCTGTTAACTGCTGGAATTAAAGGGCATTGCTGCATGGCATAGTTGTCTAGTTTCACACAAACTACTGAATTCATAATAAATGATAGTTTTTGTAAGCATAGTTTTTTATTTGATTTAAAATTATGCTTATGATGTAAGAGTTCTGGGTCTTAATACTAGTCTTCTGAGTTAGGTAGAATCCTACACAATTCCAGTTAAAACGGTTATTTTAACTTTATTTATTTTTAAGGTTCGTACATTGAATTTAAATAACTCAAGGCATTTTGAACATAAAGAAAAAAAACAGATCCTGTCCTTTATTGGCCTTCTCTCTCCCTCTCTTTTTTTTTTTTTTGGTTTTGTTTTGTTTGTTTGGTTGGTTGGTTTTTTTGTTTGTTTATTTTGCTTTTAGGGATGTCAGGAGAAACTGTACATACTTGATATTTCGAAAGGCATCCCTGTACCACCCTGTACACCTGTGTACCACCTCTGTACCACCCCTGTACCTCCTGTACTAACTGTGTTAGTTATTGCAGTGAACCCTGCCTGCAAAGTCGATAAAGTCACTGCATATCAACTGCATCTCCTGCTTCATCTGTAATCTTAAGTGGGCTGTTTCTTGATTCATGGCACTGTCTCAGCCTCCTCTGCTTCTCTTAGATTAAACATTTAAATCACATTGTTGGGGAGATTCTTCTCTCCATCAGTAGGTTGACTGGATCCTGTGGCCATGTACATATATGACTTTTTCTAAGAGCAGTAGAAAAAGGTTAAGCTGTTATGTTCAGAGAAAAGTAAAGTAGTAGAAATTCTGAGAGTAAAATTGGAGTCTCTCTTCTTGGACTGCAGGAAAACACATCATTTTTATTACCTTTGAGTTATATAGTTGTTTACTGATTTTATGTTGAATCTGAGCTCATATTATTCTTGCTACAAATAGGGACAGGAAAGGATTTACAAGAAAGTATATGACTTCTGAATCTTTGCTTTTACTTCTAGTACTTTTACAATGGCAAAAATGTATCCTAGATGCACAAATAATCAAGAGGTTGTTGTTTTCCTTGCTTGACTCAGTAATGTTGCTATCTTTATGATTCTGTAGCACAGCTTCAAGTAGTAAGTAGGCTTGTGTTTTGTAACTCACTGTTATGTGGTGGATTGAGACCTCTGTAGGTCATGAGGAGCTGAGGGATAAGTTGCCCTTAATCTGTGGAGAAATTGTACTCAGGTTTAAATATCTCACAGGTAACTCTGCTACTAAGCTGACCACTTTGCCAAAGGCAGTGAACACCCTCTTCTCCAGAAAGCTGTTTTAAAAGATAAAAGATTACAGATTGTGAGAGGCCTGGTCCTACTACAACATATGAACTGGGCTTTAGTCATGTTTATGGGATTAAACCCTTTAGGGAAATTTGGCACCATGTCACTGAGCTTCTGGATCCCATTAAGGCCTGGGTAGATCTGGGTATGTGCACACAATGCAGAACTGCAGGTGCCTAGAGAACATCGAGGTCCAAATGTGATGTGCCTGATGAGTTCAGATGTTTTCAGTTACTCAGGTACTGGATTGGAATTGAAATGGGAGGAGGGAAGAGAATGAGCTGTAGTTTACAGCTTTGATATCTAAAGAATATACAAAATTCTATTTCAGAGTAATACCTTTCTTCTTTTCTTTTTCTTTCCATCAGACCATTAAGACTCTTAAATACAAATATAAAAGTAGACAATATGGCCCAAATTCTACTTATATGAATGGAAAATATTTTATGTTGATGCAAATAATAGAAGTTAGGCAAATTGCATGAAAAAATAATTATTCCGCTCTATACTTTCCCAAGGAAAAAATGCCCCCCCACACCTCCCAGAAGGGTTAGGAATAAGCTAAGTAGATACCAAGTTTGAGGACTAAAATTCTTTTTTTGAGAAAGCAAATAAATCAATGAACATCAGAGAATAATAAGAACCAGATTTCCCTAAGTTAATTTCTGGGATATATCATGGCTTTGGCTAAAGTCTGATATAAAATATTCATGATGCAAAAAAATCTATCACCCATGCTAAAATAGATTTTATGAAAAAAAAAAAATGAAAAGGAAAAATCCTATACTGTACGTGAGGCCAATATTTTTTTCTGCTACAATGTCATCAATCTGGACTATTTCACTTACTTTTGTATATGTAAGTATATATATAAGTACACATGTATTCATACACACACATATATATCTATGCACACACAATCATGAAATACTCTGTTACTGCTACATTACTGTACTGTTCTCCAGAATGCAGTAAATCAATGTGATGGAATTATAGCAAGTATTTACTTTTCTATCTATGCCTAGATTTGCAAATTAAGCCACAGGAAGCCTTTTTACCACCAGTAAATTAGTTGTATTCTTATGCAGTAAACCAGGTACAGCCTGAGAGCTGTGGAGAGACTTGGAGAGACCAATGCTCTGATTGCTTTCTTGCATCATGGCATAGACTAGAAATATAATAAAGCAGCAAGAACCTGCTGCCCATAGTCCTTGGACCTAGATGAGTTGTCAAAGAAAGAAGAGCTGGACATAACTTATAATCTTTGCCAATCTTTGGAAAAATGGGAAATGAATATTAATTTTTAGGTCCTTAAACGCTACTGGTGGAAATCTGGCTGCAGGCAGATGAGCGTAGGCCCACATCTTTCACTGCAGGCAAACCAAAGCTAATTGCCTGTGTGCTGAAGTAGTTCCAGGCTGGATTACACAGGACTACTTCAGCATACCCCTGTGCCTATGCTGATCTGCCTGAATTATCTTGTCCTACAGCACAGCCAGAGGACTCCCGTTTGCCCCTGTGGAGTATAACAGTGCAATGTGCAATTGATTTAGTTATGGACCAAGTGCATATGACATGTGGTCTTCTGCATATTGACCCATAGTCCTTCTTTTCATTGCTTTAGTAATGTCATCCTTGTCAGATCAGTCCTTTGGAATATTGCTGTTTCAGCTTCCAGTCCTGCTGTAGATGAAACTTTGTGTTGCCTCTGTTTGTACCAAGGGCAGATCCTACCATCACTTTCATATTCTGCCCTAGGCTCTGAATTTCCTTTCACAGAACTTCCCATCCACAGAGCACATGACTCTCCATAAGAAAGACACATGGCAAGTTGAAATACGGGAAACTGAGGCATGCAGAGTGAGCAGTGACTCATCCCAAATTACACAGCTGGAATAAGAAGTGAAGAAATTATGGAGGGAAATGCTTTATCCTGTGGGTGCTGCTGTCTCTTAAATATTTGTATATGCTCTGTGATTAATGTATCATTCACTGACTGGAAAGGTGGGAAAAAATTTACATAACTCTCCATGGAGTTCATAACTCAAGCTTAAATTCTTTCAGTAAAACAGAGCTCATATATAATTAGTGATTGTTTTCCTAAAGACAATATTTTGCAGTAATTTTGGACAAGATTGTTAGATAGAGTGATAGAAAATATATATCAGGTCATAGTCTATCTGACCTAAGTCTATATAAAATTGGGTAATATTCAATTATGTTTAATGTCACAGCTTTGGTTTGTTTTAGTTAATTGGACTTGTGGGAAAAACATGGGTTTTAATGCATTCCAGAGTTAAAGTGTTCCTTGCAGTGTTAAAGTTCATTTCACTGATCTTAGAATAAAGTTTTCAATATATGACCATCTGTGCCTCCTTTTAAATGCCCTTGGAGATCTCACTGTCAGATGCCACCCGCATGAAACAGCATATGGTCTTCCAAAATCTTGGATTAGCAGGTACATTTCCCAGGTCTGTGCGTGACACTAAAATCTAATTTACTCACACATATTCAGGCTGGGAAATTACTTGCTTAATGAATAATCAATCTGAAACAAGTGTGATTCCACATGAGCAAGAAAGTGAGTCAAACCCTCAGGATCATTTTGTGAACTGGAAAATACACCAGTGCTCCAGGGAGAATTTTCTGACTTGAAAGATGGAGTTTTGAGAACTTTGGTAATCTGTGAGCATTTTCATCTTCATTACAAACATTCTGAAGAAAGCAGATCTCTTGGCTTTACTGATTCTTCCTAGGAATCAGCCTCCTGTACAAATACATATTTTAAAGCACAAATGGCATTTTGAGGTGGAAAGTGCTCTTCATGTGTAAGATATACTGTCAAACAAGCTCCAAACCACAAATGTCAGATCTTGAACCAGATACGCATCTTTAATTCCCCAAAGGATTTGTTAGTGGGGGAGGGATTGGACAGTACTGGGTCAGGAGTTCTGTCTTGGCTCAGCATGCAAATAACTTCAAGCCATAAAGTTTGGATCCAAATTTCCCCTGAAGTTAATTGGGGTTTGGATCAAATGTTCCATCTCTAATTATGACTCATATTAATAACATAAGGGAGTGTGATTTTTTTCCCAAAGTGCTCAGAGTTGCTCTTATTCTGGTCCCATTTAAAACTAGACTAAAATAAGTCTGCTTTGAGAACTTATGAAAATCTCTTCTTCCTGCCTTCCCTCCTTGTTTCCCTGCATTACCTCTCTCTTCCTCTGCCCAAGTCAATGTGTTTAGCTCATTCTCTGTAAAAATTTCAAAGTAGTGAAAATACCATCTGTTAAAAATTCCAGTTCTGTGTTTTTGATAAAAGGGAAAGTTGTAAAGCATGCCATTAGTGACAGTATGCTAGCTGAAGGAGGTCATATTTGCATCAATACTATTGGAATACAAATCCATTTAATGTGAAAGACTCCTATTTATATAATAATAGGTTAAATCAGATGCCTTGAAGAATTCAAAATGTTCCTCCAGTCAAGCTTTTGACATTGCAATGGGTTCAGTTAAAACATTTTCCTTCAAATTTGCTTTGAACAGAAAATTAGGGGGAAGAGTTTCTGATGGGGTTTTTATTTAGTTAGAGAAAGATCTGCAGATAAATGGATTACTTTTTTATTGTTGTTGTTGAGTAAGACTCTGGAATGATTAGGCAAAGTTTTTACATTCTTCAGCTTTTCAGTGGAAAATTTGAGGTAGGGGGATGCTGTATGTGTTATTTTTTCTGTTATGTTTGGGGAAGCTTGTTTTGCTTTTTCTGTGGGAAATATCCAATATTTCCAATCAGCTGAAGTTACAAGTGCTGCCAGGAAACTTTGTAGACTCCAAACTCATTCAAAATTCTTTAGTTGCTTTCCACGTCTACTTGACTATGTCAATGCCTGCACACCATCACAAAGCAAGCAAACAAACAAACAAAAACCCAACAGAACAAACAAAAACAAAGGAAGGAAAAGAAGTCAAGATAGTTTAGCCTGCTGGTTGTGACTTTGAAAAGAAATAGTGCTGCTCAAGGCCTCATCTCAGAGCCACAGACACATCAGCAGTGGATTGGGAGTCAAGAGTGTATCTCCTCCATTTGTTCCCAGGAGAACTCAGCCAATGACCTCAAGCTATTGCAGTGTGGTGGGATGGGGAAGGAATCAGCAGAACATAGTAGAAACTTCTATGTTTCTGTGGTACAGCATGCATATGTGTCTATATGTGTATTTATCTGTCTTTGCATGTGTGCATGCAAAGGAGTGCAGGAGTAGTTGCCTAAAAGAAAGAGAAGTTCAAGGAGTGGTATCTTCACCCTCCATCTCTACTCATATAAACACTTTTCTAGGAAACTCATGAGCAGGACCATGCAGGAGGTGTATGTGAGTTTTAATGCAACTCACTTCTACTCTTTATTCTCTGGCTTATCAAGGGGAAAGCAGCACATGAGCTGAGGTGAGCTGTTTAAAGTGAAATTTATGATGACATTTAAAATCAGCAAAGCTTGCTGTAGCCCTAAAGGTTGAAGCATACATACACACATCATATAACATGATCTCAAGCACCCACCAAATTGGAGGTTAAAAGTGTTGTATACACTGCTACCAGTTACCACATCAACATTTCAGATATTATGTGCATGTGATTTAAGCATAGATGACCTGGTGTTTGCTGATGCCATAACTTAAAAAGCAATTGGGCTGTGTGCTGCCTAGAACAACAATGTGGGCATTATAACAATCTCACTTGAGCAACCATTAAGACATCTCCAGCACACTGTTGCACTAGTAAAACATAATTCCCAGTAGACAATAATCCTAGAACCCTCGACTGTGAATCATGGGCAGTAAATGGCTGACGGGCAGGTTAACAATGGGCTCTGTGGGCAGTCTGACATTGTACAGGTGCGCATCATCACAGTAAAGTAATTAACAGGTACTTAAAGGAATGTACATTTAAGCTCGAAAAACCTGTTAAGAGACTTCCTAAGTGAACTGCTATTTATTTGTAAACCCCACTTATATTTTATGACCAGGTAAAAGGACTGCAGAGCACAAATCCAATCTAAAAGTAGATCTGCAATCAATAGCTCTCCTATCAGCGCTAGGCTGCTCCATCAACAGTACTGTTTTATAACTCCATGACATGTTCCTGACTCAGGATTTAAAGCAATTCAACAATGCAATATGACCCCTATAAAGAAAGTAAGAAAGAAAAAACAGTAATTTGACATCTTACCTAAGAAAAAAAATGAAAAAAAAATATTATGAAATAAAAATTATTTATTAGGAAAAGTAATGTCTATGTGGATTTATATAGGAATATATATTTATGCATATTTGAGTGTATGTGTGTCTATATGTGTGTATGTATACTTGCACACTTACACAAGCCATGAACCCCATCTGATATATATCTGCACACTCTTTTTTTGGATGGTATTGCAGTTATTTGGGCAGTGAACAAAGGCCCAATATGGAAAGAGAGGCAGTGAACTGGGGGTTGCAGGAGGGACTGCAATTTTATGTGCTGAACTAATGAGTAGTAACGGGAGCAGCTAGAGTTCCCTCAGCATTTCCTCTTCTATTTTTTCTCTCTCCCCTCTAGTAAATCCAAGTCTGGCATATACAGCAGATAAAGAGTTTTAAATGTACAATTTTATCCAAGGTTTTTTATAGGAGTAACAAGATCATCTGGTTAATAAGTGCTTGATTCAGTTCTCTGACTGCAAAACTCTGGCTCAACCCTCTAAACATCAACAGATCATCCCCAGGAGTTTGTCAGTCCAGGTTTACCAGAATTTTTCCTATTGATAGATTTGGACCTTGTAGGAAAGTTTGGTGATCAAACCAGTACCAAACCAAGAAACAAGACTATTTATTAAAAATATTTTCATCTGCAAAATGGCATTTTCATAACTTGTGTGAAATACGAAGAAACAAAACCAGCCACAGTGACTGGCTGGTTGTAGGTCTTCCAGTTTTTGAGAATAAAGATGAGGTTGGTTTTGCCTGATATGGTGCAGGTCCCTGGGGTTTGGAGAACCTGTAGCTCCTGTGTCCATGCTGGTAAATGTGATTTGGGGTGGGGGGATGGGTTGCCTTATCCCTTGTACTGAGGCTGATGTCTTTTTTATTCAACACAGTGACAGTGCACTGATGTGTATGCAAAGACATAGGTCTGCCTAATAAAGGCAGGGATTAATCTCTCTCTTGCTCTCTTCTCTTTAATCAGAAGGTTTTCATGGTCTCTGCCCCTCATACATGTTTCTTAATATTTCCTTCTGTACAGCAAACCTGTGCTGGTTCTCTTGCATCTTATACCCAGGGAGAAGGGCACCTGGAGTCTTCCCTCTCTGCAATGCAGCAGCAATGAGTGTGTTGTGGAGGCTTCTGCATTGCCACAACAGCACTGAGCTCCTGCTTTGATTTTGGCATGGTAAAAATACTCCCACAGAAAGTGGTTCAAATGCTCAGGGCCACTTCTTTTGCTCCTGTGTAAGTTAAACCCTGAGGAAATCTGGCACATTTGTTTGGACATTTTTGCATTAATACATTTACTTCAAAACAGTATTAGCACGAGCATATGTTTGTTTTATAAAGTCTTAATATCATCCAAAGGAAAATGCTTTGGAACCATTACACAGATACATGTCATCAGTGTACTTTCCAAGCTCTCCATGCATATTTCATGCTAAGCCTATGTGTTCTATATTCGATGCTATTTTTGCCATCCGTCCTAGTACTATCTCATCTTTCCCTTATTGAGACTTTGATTTAATTTATTCTACTCAACTCAGGAAATTTTTCACTGAAGCCAGAGTTGTCCCTCTGCATGAAACAAATGCATATAAAAAACCCTAAACACTAATTCACCCTGTTAAAGTCTGAAAAGCATTATTTGAAACCATTAAATGCAATGCTATTTTTATTCAAAGTATATATGGAACAATATATTAAAAGTAGAGATCTCCACTTGAGTTTGATTTCACTTCACCTACCTAAAGCTACCTAGAAGTTATATATCTAAAGCAACCCACATGCTGAATTTCTTTCAGAGTCAAAGGAAATATAGGTTCTTCCAGCTTTCCTGCAGACAGATGTGTGTACCTAATTGTCAATAATATAAGATTAATAGAAGTTTGCATAATTAGTTTATACTAACCATCTGTGTTGCACCAGACATCTAAAATCATGTGACACAAATCTCCTCTCCTGTAAAGAGCTTGCAGAGCTGATTAATGTGATGCTGCTCTTTATCAGCTAAGAATATGATTCTAAAACATGTATTTTTGTCTTCTTTTTTAATACATATATGTAAATAAACAGTTTTACTGGCTGATGACTGATCTAAAGTAACACTCTGAAATGCAGTATGAGCTAAAATTTGTGATGAATATATAGTTATAATATTCCTTGTGTTATTTTTCCATTTTAAGAACAATATGTGCAGGGAATAAAAATATTTCCAAATTGTCAGCATACCTAACTGGTCCAAATTGAGCCTCAAAGTTTGATGACTGCAAACCTTAGAGACTTAAATTTTTTGCTAGTCAGGCAATTGATATCATTTGCAATGTTCTTTGGACATAAAATGAAAAAGAAAAGAAAGACTAAGGAGGATACTAGTTACCACTAGCATATTCGGAAGCAAAAAGTCTCAAAAAAGATGAAATCTGATCAAAATAAATAAATACTTGCAAGCTTTCAGGTTATCACTTTCAGACAAAAATGTCTCTAATGTTAATAAGGGACGTAGGCCAAAGACTTTAGAAGTTACTATTCTTAAAAAAACATGATTTATTTGATTTTTTCCAACTTGAATGTCATGAACCAGACATACATAATTATATTATTTGTCTTATGCAAGCGAACAAGAATAAATTAAAACTGGACATGTTGCAACAGGGCTGTTGACATTATATACAAAGTCTGCTTATTGTCATAAGATACTCTTAACCTTTAAGCCAAAATCTTTCAAAACTATTAGTGTTAAATCTAGCAGCTGTTGTCAAATTTTTCCCTTTCTCTGCTTTATGCATTGTACTTTATTTGAAATGTTTGTTATATTTGTGTATATAACTTTCTGCAAGCAGTCCCTTGAAAGCTCAAGGGATTAAATAAGTAGGTTGAGCTAGTTCAAAGGAACAAAAGTTAACAAATTAAAAGAAAACTTTCTAAAATGAATGTGTAAACCATTAAAATATTTAGCTGTATTTGCATTGGATAGTTTCCTCTATATAAAACAATATGGATTGTTTAAATAAATGAGGTTAAGGGAAACTTACTTCTACTGTAAAGTTTATTAAAGTTTTAGGAATGATGACCTCCATCCTTCAAACACTTATGTGTTTAACTTAAGGCATGAAATAATCTTATCCTGGCAGCACTAGACAGGCCTCACAGCTTCATCTTCCAGCAAGACAAAGACACAGAGGGTATCCAAAGACTGGAAAAGGAGGTAATGGGTTCCCCTGTGCTTCTGTCTAGCCCTTCCCTTGAATGTTTAAGCCACAATCTTGAAACTGTATTTCCCAGCTATCTGCGAACAGTGAGCAAGATAGTTATTACTGTAGATGTTATTACAAAAATAGTCTCAAGTAGCAAAAACCTCAGCATTCACATAAGAAGTACAAGCAGAAGCTGGAAGCTTTTGGACTATTTCAGTACGTGATTTTTAGACTTAGTTTTCAGGAAGATGAGGAATGATGCCACGTGTCTTGTAACATATGGTGTATTCTATGCCATCTTATAACATGCTGTGAAAGTGGACATAGAAGATTCCTTATCTGACACAGATCAAAGCACAAGGACCAGTTTTCTACAATCGGTGGCTGTGCCTGGAGAATAAGGCCTGGTTATGAACCGAGGGACAGGGATTATCTCATGCATCTATACCTTTCTGAAGACTTGGGTATCTCTGCCTAATTAATTCAGTACAGTGCCATGGTGGTGCATTGGACACAGAGGGATGGCACAGACAGACCTCACGTACTTGCCTGTCTGAAGAGTAGACAAGTCACGTGGAGTAAACTTATTTCTGAGTGAATTTCATGCAGATGTTCTTATGACCAAAGAGAGGGATGCCTTGTGGTAAGATGAAGCAGAAAGCAAGGGCCAAGAACTTCCCTTCTGACCTTGAGAAGTTGATTTAAACCTCATGGGTGTGTGCAATGGCTGCTTTGCATTCCCTGTGTTGGTAAAGCCTTCAGAGGTGCTTTTTTCGAAGTGATTGCTGGAGCAATAGGTGCATGCATGCAGAGGGTGCTACATGTAAGTCTGGAGTAGAAACTGGATATGTTGCCCAAAAGGGCTTGATTTTCTAAACTCAGAGTTGGGATTCACTTATGTTGACATAGGTTTGTGGGGGGTTTTTTTGCTTATTTGTTTAATTTTTCTTTCATGAGAAAAATTCAAGGAGATAAAAAAACCCCAAAGTATTCAGAAGGTAACAGTAAATCAAGGGAGTCCAAGAGGGAATAGGATTATGCGCACAAAAGGAAGATCTCTTTCTGTTTGGAGAGCTGACTAAAGGATTCCCAGAAAGGGGATGAAAAATGACATTAAATCAAAACCCATCTTCTCATTGAGTATTCCTAAATTCAGCACGTAGCATGCTACACTTAATTTGCAAACAGGCAGGGTTGTATCAAAGAAATATCTATCTCAATCTGTTTTAATAATTAAAAGATCTTCCAATGTGCCAAACTTTGCCTTGCCAAATTCCAGTTCCAGGTTAGAGAGGACAGAACTTTCCAAGAACTTCACAGTTACTCAGTAAACCAGAGGGAACTTGGTACCTATTGTTTTTCCATGTTTCTTTGATATTTCCAGCCAAATTGAATAACACTCTCCATGAAATTTGTTTCTTTATAGGTGGAATTATAATCTGAAGTCCAAATGGTCTTTCAAATCTAGATTAGAATTTGAACTGCATATATCAGAACAGTCATATATCAGAATAGTCTTCATTATTGTATGTTCTGGTTTTTAAAATATGTTTCCAGACTTGAGTTAAAGCCTATTCTCCCAAGGGGCAGGGGTGGAAAAAAAAAGAAAAAAAAATCAGGAAAAGAATGTATGAAAGGTTTTACTTTCCTATGAAAGGCTTTGCTTTCCTGTGCAAGTCTTACAAATATTGTCACTAGATCTAATCAGCCTAACCTGCTGAGTACATGACATTTAATATAGGATTGTTTTACAACTCTTTCTCTTCATTATTCTTGCACTATCTAACCTATTATTTCTTATATAATTGTTAAAGAATTAAGACCTCTTACCTGGCATCCACAGCCAAAACCAAGGAAAGTTGACTTTAGCCATTAATCAGTCAGGTTTTTTAGTTTTTCTTGCAGTCTTAACCATTGGCTTATAATTAACAGAAAAGCCAAGCAGATTATTGTTCAGTATTCTAAGAAACCCAAATTCAGATCAAAAATGTCTGATCATGTAAAAGCATTATAGTTCTGAAAAATGCACATTAACAATAAAATGCTGAAACTGAAAGTTTAGAATCACTTCAGGTCTATGTTGTTTCAATTACTGGAAAATTATATGGGAAAAAAAAAGTAATATTAATTTATTATTAATAAAATTGCTACATCTCACAGGCTGGATCTTAGCAGAAAGGATGGATTCCTTTAGGTATCTGAAAGTCAAGCATAAAGACCAGGCTATTTCTCTAAATTCTACCTGTAATGAAATGTGAAAACTAAACACCTCTAGAAGATATTTTTTTTGAATGTTTTCCTTGTCTGCCTCTCTTTCTTATTCTTCATGACAGACAGACAAACTGCTTAACTTTATTTGCCTCCTATGACTCTCGCCCTTTTTTTCCATCTAACTGGACAGGCCTCTGCACCAGAGCCATTGGAACAGAACTAGTGCAGCTCACTAGACCAATATAAATTATCCAGCACTGTTTTTCTCCAGAATTATGTCCTGCTTCTCAGTAAATTCCTACTGCATGCATTTCAGTGGTGCAGTGACACCATTGGTGACAATAAGTCTGGCTATGTTTTTCCGTCCGTCAGCACACTCTAAGAAAAAAAATCCCAAACTTGCCATATAGAGGAGATGCCAGGAGAAAGTGCCCAGACCAGTGAGCAAAAGAAACAGATGAGCAAAGTAGGTGCTGCAAGAGACACACAGAACAGAGGAATTAAAAAATAGTACAAGCTCGTCACAAGATATTGTAAGTTTTTTGGGTTTTCCTGGGAACTTGATTAAATGTCAATGTGAAACAGCCAGGAATGATCCCACAGGAAGACTCCCACAGGGTGGGCTGAGAGGGTGGGTTTTGGAAGCCAAATGAGACTAGGACAGAGAATCTGCTAGGGATGCCTCATCAGCATGGACGTGAGAAGACGCATAACCCAAAATGTGCATAGCATTCTACCAGTGCTCAGAGCCCTGCGCGGTGCTCGCTGCTGCTGTTAAAGCCACATGGAGACTGTCACCTTCTGCTTCATGCATGCATTGCCTCTCCTCAATGCCTGTGCTGCCAGTGACCGATTGCTGTAGCAATCCCTGGGCACCAAAGAGAAGGGTGTGTACAGTTCAGAAATCATCTCTCAGGGAAAAGAATAAAAATGTATGTTGCAAATTTTTTAATAATTGACCCATCAGCTGGGCTGGGCTGCTACGTACCAAAGACCCACACGCTGAGAGGTCCTTGGCCCATATGTAGTCTCCCTTCTGCATCAGAGGAAACCAGTGGCTTGTATTTTCTCGTAATGATTTCTGTAGCTTTTGGATGGCCTCCTCTTTAGAGAATGTGATATACCCAGACCGCCTTCTGCTTGCTTGAAAAGCCTGGGGAGGAGGAGGGTGGGAAGCCCAGCAGCAGAATTTTGTAACATTTACTTGTTCGAATAATTTACCAAGGATTTACTAGAATATTCCCATGGAAAGATTCACTGTTCTTTGTTATAACATAGACTGGAAGCTTAAGTTGGTTTGTAAAGCTCTGAAATGACCTTAGTCTGTTGGAAGATACATTATTTAACAAACTTGTTGGTTAAAATAAGCAGCTTGTTTAGCAGCAATGGGCACTATCACTTTGTATTAAATGAAGTTCAAGCTCAGCTGTCTGGACACAGGCAAGATGCCTGCACTCTGGTGTTCATGAGCCAAACTGAGAGGACGAAAATGCAAATCTGAACGGGAGATATAAGGAAATTGTTTACCTGGGTCAAAAAACAAAGGAAGATATATTACAGAAAACATATGGTTGCTATTTAATTTATGCTTTATCATTTTTCATTCTGACATTAACATTGTTATGAGTGGGGTGAGAGCACTGTACATTGTACAATGTAATATAAAATGAGGGCTACCATTCCTTGCCAGAGGAAACGTGATTCAGAAACAATTTGGGGGCAATTGCAAGGTGATGTGGCACAGAAAACCAGAAGCTATTGAAATTTTAAACATCATTCCTGGACAATATAAGACTTGCTGCAAAATGACTTGTAAAAACATGAAAACGTTACTTTCCTGACCCCAGAGAATTAGAAATCTTTAAATATCAGTTCAAACAATGCCTTTTAAAGGGCAGCACACTTTTTCATTGCCAGCTACCATTATTTTTAACAGTTTGTTTAACATACCACAATAAAGAAAGATTAATGGCCAAGATACAGCCCAAAAATGCAGAGGGCCACATTGAGATCTGTTACATGCAGGACATCAGCAGTGAGGCATAAGGAGGGTATTTAAATGGAAAATTCAGCCTTGAAATGGTCACAAAAACTAAAGTATGTGATCGAATCAGAAATTAGGAGTTTGGGGAGTACAGAGCAAAAGACATTAAGAAATAGAAAAATAAAGCATAAGCAATACTTTATTAAGGACAATAACAAAATAAAAATGATAAGATGTTACTTTAGGAATTGAAGGAGTAATGCAATTATGTAAGTACTAATTAACAGGATTAAGAAGTGAGAAAAATATATCCATAAAAATATACTTTCAAGTATATTAATTTTGCATTTAATCAGCAAAGAAATCCAAAACAGCTGTAAACCATCTCTTAAAGATAGTTTCTAGAAAAATACCCAATCTAAAAGCTCAAAAGAAAAGTAGTCTAGGTAATGGAATTGATCTCACAAACTTGTTGCCATCTGAAGTTTCATTGCCTATTATAAGATTTCTGTTTCCTGAAAATGGAGAGTGATAAGAATTTCTGCAGAAGGGAAACTAATCTATTTTTGAAGGAAGAAAACTATCCTGGAGGATGATTACCTGAAAAAGCTATGCAAAAAAATCTCAGTAGGCATTTCAGGATAGCCTTTTTGAGGTGTCCTTTGCATCTCTGAGGCCTAAAACATATTTTCATTGTGAATTCTCACAAAATAAGATGATGTGAAGAACTGGACCTTCAAGAAAAACAAACTCAACAGTACTGGGTTCATATTAAGATCCTGAAAATATTAACATGTAAATAAGAGTCATGTTCATATTTCAGTAACCAAAAAGCCCTTATTTTAGACACTTGACATATTTGGTTTTCCTTAACACAAACATTAATTTTAAAGATTAAAAAAAAATCTGGTTTTTCCTTTATGATATGAAAAGCATTAATAATTCTCAGAAAATATTAAAGGTTAACTGACAAAATATATGTGTGTAAATGTATACACATGAGTACTCTCTATGTAGGAGATAAACTGACACATGAAGTCCCATGTCACTACAGGCAGAAATTCTATAACTTTTTCTCATGCTTTCTGGTCTCTAGACCACCAGTTATTTTTGCTTTCAGAACTTCTTTTCACTATGAAAATACTTCAAGCAGAACAGGAGAGATGTGCCTCGGCTCTCTTGAAGCACATTGGACATTTATGGGCTGACAGCCTGATACTCGCACTAATCATGACTAGTTAGATCTACTCTGCAGCTCCTGATGGGAACAAAGCTAGCATAGGAAAGGAAAAATCAAATGCTTTTTTCCTCTTGCAAACCAAGCAGGCAGTGTAAGACCCTATTTAAGCCATGTTTTTAACATAAGAAAATGAGTAATTCTGCACTCCTTGATTTCAATGTCTTTGAATGTGGGCATCATTATCATAACTATTTTTATTTTCATGTGCACAGTATAACTTCATCTGTGACTGAAAAGGTCTTAAAAGCTTGTACAGATGTTGATGAAATTATTTCAGTGAACTTAATGGCAGAAAAACTACAGTAATGGTTTATTAAACCTGACATAGTCATCACTCTTAGCATTTTGGAATATCTATAAATAATGTCTGAAGAGTTGATACTTGAGTAATAACCTTTTAGCAAAGGGTAAATCATCTTTTAGAGGTTATTATAGAATGAACAGATCAATAACACCTACTAATCCATAACAAATACTACTAAAGTATATAATACATTTCTAATATCTAGTGTTCAATTACTACCCTCTGTACAAACCATTTATATTGAAGCCTTAATATAATGTTTTATTACGGTATTAAAATTGTGATTTATTTTGTCATACTTATGTGGTTAATTTACTATATAAATCTTGCATCTGATCCTACAGTCTACATTATTGAGGAATCCTCTGAGAAGCCATAAAAGAGAAGTTAGCCAGAGAAATTATTTGGTTTGGTCTCCTCTTTTCTTATCTGAAAATTTTCACCTGTAATTTCCCTCTTTGTCAACAGGCTGACAATTTAAAGAAATGTTATAGGAAACCATCTCGAAAAGTACAAATTGCCCTTCAGAAACATGAATGAAGCAATGTTGGATCTTCATGGTCCTTGCACACTGGAGAAGTTGGAGTCCTGGTTTTGTGTCACTGCTGGTATGAACTGCCATCAAGTCAATAATAGGTAGCAGGCTGGTAGGTATTCCTGAGCAGAAAGTCAGCTTTTGAGATTTAAAATCTCAAAAGAGATTTTGGAAATTTGCAGTCACAGAAACTTGCAAAATCAAGTGAAATTGCTTAAAATAAATGTAAGTTCAAATGCACTGGCATATCCCTAGCGTATTTGTAAAAGAGCTGAACTGGGGCTCAGGAAGGAGAGTGCATAAGCAAGAAATTTTGTGCATGACATTTAAGTCAAAATGCACTTCTAGATGCATATTCAGCGCCCATCTTGCTTCACATATTTGACTCTTACTTTTACTTAAACATTGGATTCCAGTGCCTCTGCTGATGTTTCATGGTGCCACAAATCAGTCCTTGCTGACAAAGCAGTTCAAAATTGGATCACCCATTTCCTGCTTCCCTGTCTGCCCTTTTCCATAGCAAAAGTGAAGGCTGCAGAGTTATCTGGGTCATAAACTGCTCTAATTCAGCTTTGATCTGTTTTGGAGTAGGTCCATAACCTTTTGCATGAACAGAAGCAGGGACTGCAACTTCAAGTTCTTCATGAAGCCCTCAAACGTCAAGAGTATTGGATTGCTCTTCCCTTTTTTCTGTGACTAGAGATTGACTAAAATCTTTGTATAGCAGTAAAATGCTGCTTCAGAAGAATCTGTAACCTCTTGGTTGGGGTACCTCCACAGAAGATGAAGAAAAATGCAGTTTGAGTTCTGCTAGAACCCGAGAAAGATTTGGCTCAATTACAAATATTCTAAGCAATTCCCTCTAGGACTGAGGAGAAGCTGGGAAGAGAAATCAAAGAAAGGGAAGGCTGTAATTTATAATTTTAAAATAAGGAGTTCAAGGGGTAGTTATGAAACATTTTTATGATTGGAAAATCCCGTTGTTTGGACCTCTGGGAAATGTTGTTACTATCTTATTTGTTTGATTTCTGCAACTGATTAAATACCATCCAGAGAAGATGACAACTATAAGTACAGTAGCAAATAATAATGATATGATAAATTATATGTTTTTTTAGAAATTGAAAAAATGAAACAAAACAAAGCCAGTGTTGTGTAATTCTGATTTACCAAATCGTCAGTTTCTACATATCTTTCTTCCTGAAGACCAGTAAAAACCCAACTAATTTAAACTAGGTAATTAAACATTTGTATGTTTTTGGATTTGAATACATTAACATAATAGAATAATGGATTGTAAGTAGCTCATCTGTAAATAATCCACAATTATGGAGTTTGCAGACTGATTGAAAATAAATAGCAGCATATTGTATAATTAAGCCATAATCAAATGTCTCTCTATATACAAATGATAAAGTGTCCCCTTGGGCCGTGGCCATGTGCTGAGGGTTTTATTTAGTTCAATAGCAAAAGCCTTTCTGTGCCAAGTTTACACAAAAGAAAAGTTAGTGAATTGCTAGGAATAAAGTTGACTGATCTCTCCATACAGTGTAGTAATTAGAGCCAGCATTACTCGGTGCACATTTTGGATACAGCCTTTTGCAACAGCTAGCAAGATTAACCCTCACTGCTACTCAGCACTGGCACTCTCTGGCCAAAAAAAAAAAAAAAAACACCATATTTTTGTTTGCATGCAAAGCTAGCAACATTTAAATTTAATGTTGTTTCATATTCCACTAGTAATATAATTCAACTTCACTTTCAAGCAAAATAAGTTGATTTTCCTACATTTTAAAGTTCTCTCAAAAGATGACGGTTTTGAGACTCTGAGAAGAACTCAGTGTGGGTGATGAGTTTTAAGCCTCTCAAGTGATGGGTTTGGACATGAAAGAAGATATTGGAGTTCAGCAGTTCTGCTTACAGGCCTAGAAACGGAGTAAAAATATTTTAGAGCAAGAATCACTGCTTTTCCAATGTAGCCTTTTGCCTAGAAAATCATGTGGTGGAAGGAAAGAGCTGATTACCCTTCTTCTGAAAGATTATTACTTACATTTAAGAGGGAGAATATTTAGCAGAACACTTCAGAAGGTCAAAAATTCTTGAAATAGAAAAAAGGATATTAGCAAGAAGAATATGCATCTGAAAAATATCCTCTTTCAAAAGAGGCCTGCATGCAAGGAGATGAATGTCACTTAATGACTGTGCTGAAAGTGCTGTCCTCTGCAGCCTCTCAATCAGTGCTGCTATAAACAGCTATACCTGATGTTCAACTTGAAGAGGGATAACCAGGGATAAACTTATTTTTGTTGGTGCAGGCAGCACTACTGCCTGGTGTTGGAACAGAGTAATGCCCTCTGCTTACCCTTTTCCATCCTGTGTGCTCAGATACCAGTAACACCCCTCAGAATTCAAGGCTGCTTTCTAACCATCTCAATTATAAACAGTCCAAAAGTCTAGAAAATTAAAAGCTCTAGAAAGTCCTGGACATTATGCAGCTACAGGTGGTTTTGCAGTATCTGACCAACTGTGTCAAAGCCAGTATTTCAAGGAAAATGACCTCAAGACAAACTCTTAGTGTATGAAGCTGCAGTGCTACGTAGCACTGCTTTACAGTCACTCCTCTGCCTTGATGCCACTTTCACTAATCACAGCACAATTCCCAAATCTGACTTAGTAAAAGAGAGGAGCTGAACTTTTCACCCAAAGTGATTCCTTTGTAATAACACAGTTTCTTCTTTTGTTTGATTTAACTCTATTGCATTGTGCTAAGACTCTCCTAATACTACAAAGCTCCTTCATTTCACTTCACTTCAACATAATGTTGAACCCCGGGTTCGTATTGACTTCTTGAAGTTTATTTATCTTCTAATCTTTTAGTAGCATGAAACCCAATACTGGAATTTCAGCTGGACTTTTGGACCAGAGGGAACACCTTTTCCATTTTTACAGTTTTCATGGAGCTCTCTAAGGAAGTCTTTGCTCCGTTTAAGGCAATTGATTTCACTGAAACAGTTCCTTTACCAGAGTGCACCAGGCCTGTATCTATATTTTTCTTACAAATGGTTATAAAAAATGAAACACAGTTGATGCTTCTGTTGAAAGCAAAGCTTTGAAACATGCAGCATCTCATCTTGTGTGCTACCTTACTTGTTCAGTAATGTTCACAGCCACTTGAATAATTTACTTGGAGGAAAGCCAGATGAGAGCTAGAAAATTAGGCATAGGCTACTCTGAGGTAAGTGAATATGTGGATTTTTTTTTCCTGCAGTTAATGTGATCTCATTTGTCCCTTAATAAAAGTTCATGAGATGTTGGAATATAAATATTACAGAGCAGCTGCTGTAAGTTTAATCCATGTTCCATTAATGAAGACATTTTGCTCCTAGTGCTGTATCAGAATTTGACATATAGTTTTCTTGCATTTCATGCTGTTCACCTGCAAGAGTTTTGGTTAAAAATATGTGATACACTTTACATAAACTGTTTTCTAAAACTAATTTTGGAATATTTATACATTTGGGAAATAAGGATAACTGTAGAAAAACAAACTACTAGATTGTTCTCTGAATGTAGACTGGAGGGGCAAGGTTTTGCAAGCAGAGTATAAATATACTACTAGGCCTAAAAGAAACAAAGCATAACACACAGTACTATATGAGAGACAGGAAGGCACACAGTCCAAGAAGCAACAACTTAATCAAGACCTTCTTTCATCTCTTTTAAATGTTGTAAATGCATATCATTCCAACTGAACTATTTATTTCCCAAGGTGCTGAGCAAGACTTAGTCTTATTTGAATCAGCTCTTGTACCACCACCATCTAAATCCTTCTCTTAATGCAAACCTGAAAAATAAAAGAAATCCCCCCCAATTCTCTTAATAGTGGCAGAGGGAGTCCAGAAAGGGGAAAAGTTATTGTGGTTTTAATTTGCAGAATAAGACAAAAAAGGGGGAAAAAAAAGAAGTCCCTGATTAATGAGAAATGGTCCCATTATGTTATTATTCTGTTACCTAAGAAACTATCTTCAAAACAGAAGCCCTCATAAATACTCTGGAGATGCATCAGACACTTTTCCCTGCTGTATGACATTGTGTATATGGTTTGGCAGGAGTTCATCGTGCAGAAGATAAACTAGCACATAGTGCCAGGATTCTATTACTCTTGACCCTGACCTTTGGCTGCATGCTGTTTCCAGTTGCACTCCATCTTTAAAAAAAAGACAGCACCCATTTTTTTACCCTTTCTTTTTTAACTTCTGTTTTTAAACTTCTCTACTATAATCTACCCTTCGTCTGATACATATTTGAAAAACAAATTTTCGGATCTCTTTCTTCTCACTCTTTTTTTAACTTCTGTTTTTCATTCCTTAAAACCAGCAGTAGTGCTTCTGCCAAAGTTGGCTTTCCCATTCAGATTTTTCCTCTTTTTTTTTTTTTTTTCCCTCATCAAATGCTAACTAATCAATAATGTAGAATAGATTATGTATCTTAACCACAGAGAAAATACATTACTGGAAATTGTTTTTCTGTGCAATATTTACTATTCTCTGAATCGAAGACATTCATTTATTCTTACTAGTTGAATTTGTTAGTAGTAAAGTCATTGGAAAGGAGGTGATATTTTCATTAACATAGAATCAATGTTCAGAGCTGTCAGCTCTGTATAGAAGATTGTGGAACCAAATAGTCAGTGTGAAATTTTTAATTATGTTCTCTTTCTATGAAATTATGATCTCCAGCAAAAGTCCAAAAGTACTGCATAAGGTTGTGATAAATCGTAAAGCACTTTGATACAGAGCTACAATATAAGTACTTGGTAAACTACAGAGATTATATTAGGCCACAGGAAAGCAGAAGGATATTCTTGAAAGTTTATAGGGCTGCCTTCTGTGCTCCTAGCTCAGGCAAAACTCCCAGTGAAGTCACTGGGAATTCTGTTTGTATTAAGCAGGACAAAATTAGGTCTCTGTTTTCCCTGTAGGGATCAGGCTAACTGCCATGGATGAAAATGTTTTCAAATAGAAAGCAAAATAAACCTTTTTTTTTAACTACCTCTGAATGACTGGAGTGGACTTTTAAAAAATTAAATCCTGTTATATCCAATGGTTTTTCATCATGTGAAAAATAAAAAAAAGTATAAATTCTCCCAGACATTTTTTTTTTTTTTTAAGGATAAGTGAAAGAGAATCAATTAAACTTCTCATAAACGTTGTACTGGCAAGAACAAAAAAATTTAGGAACCCAATATATCATAGCTAGACAAAAATCTCTCATGCATTAAAGACAACAAAGATGTGTTGCAATACGACTTTCCTAAATGTTTAGCTTACTTTAGAAAAAGAAAATGTTAACACTGTAATTATAAACCGTTAATACTGGTTTGTATTTTGGGGCCAGGACTGAAAATGATATAAACACTATGTTGTTACAAAAATTTCTTCTTTAGTTAACTCTTTCATTCTACCTGTAGTTACCAGAAAGCATAGTACGATAAAAGAGAAGTTGAACACCTGAAGGGAATAAAGTCCAAAATTACTGAGATTCACCACAAGTCCTGCCTTACATACTTGATGGTGGTTGCATTGAACCCCAATTAAAATTTGTTTTCAATAAAAAGTTAAGGTTTCATAATCTGTGTTAACAGGGACTTTCCAATGAAAATCAAGAAGTCATTATTGCATAGAGGTTCTGGTTTTATTTAGCACTGTCAAAAAATTGACTTACCAGAAATATTTGTGCTTAAACATCACAGTTATGAAGCTTAATCCATAGGAAATATTTTAAGAATTCTAAAAATGAAAAATATTAGACACAAGAATTTGAGGAATTACCTGTTCCCCTCAAACTATTACATCAAAGCTATTTGAACTGAGGGTAACAAGGAAAACAGTATCCAGGCCCATTTGTTGGACTGGAAGCCAAACTGCATGGCCTGGCCACAGCCACACTAATAAATTCTTTTGCATTACAGAACAGGGTGCCTGCATCCAAACCTCCCCCTGGGAATGGCCCTTGGCATGTGCTAGTTCCCAGAGAGATAGTGCTATTGATGTGAGCCGAAAGGGCACCACGGACTAGATTAACAATTTAACCATAAGGAAAACAGCTTCTTGGCCGCTGCCCTGATCCTGTCCACTTCATTAATACAATTCTCACCAAAGATTCTGAGACCAAACTGTTTTACATGTTTATTTTCAAAATGGAAAACCTGAGAATCACTACCTAAAATTGTTTGGGTGTGTAAAATACAACATTACAGGAATAAACACTTCTGTATTTTATTATGCAGTTAGAGAAACCCTAAAAACTTACTTACTTAATTCCAGGTAACTTGTAATTTTATGAGGCATCTGCTCTCCCAGATTCTCTGTTCTCTCTTCTTCTGCAAGAAGTCTTGATAAAATCTTGTCCTGAAGCCAAAAAGGTAAGAACTTTTAACCAAGGCTTTAAGCAGATATTCTAAAATTTATCCAGTTCCCAAGGAAATAAGCTGAAGGAATATCTGATGTGTGAGTTTGGGTGGTCTTCCAGTGCTGAGCTTTTCAGGACTGTGGGGATTACCTAGATGACTCCATTTCTATCAGTGTTTGGAGTAACACTGACTGGAGACTAAAGTGCAAGGAAAGGCTGACAAACACGGTAAGTTTCCATCAGAAAGAAGGCATAACTACCTATTTGCTCTAATTACTATGTTGTCATGTTGAAGGAAGTGTGTAAAAACTCAACTCTATTTTTTTCCTTTTTAATTCAAAGCAATTTTTACATATCGGTGCTGATATCACTTGCTTTTCTTATTTAAGTTTCAAGACTAGTTAAGTAAATTTTAGTCTATGCTATTATAAAAGGCTTTACTGGTCTTTTTTACCTTTTCCCCAATTATGTGGCCATGTCCTCTTCCTTGTTCTTGGCAGTATGTAGTCGCTTGGCTTAGGCAGCTCAACACTCTGTGTAGTCCCATGAGTAGCTGCACATGCAGAAAAGCTAGAAAACATAACTATTTCTGAAAAATTGACAGTGCTGGACATCCATAACCCAGAAAAAAAAGCAGATTTGGGAAGGAAGCATACTAACTATGTTCAAACCTAATACAGGTTTTGCAGAGAAGAAAGGAATGTTTTCTCTGTGCCAGAAATGGATAGGACAAACTTAGGTTTCTGCAAAGTTGATTAAATACTTGGAGAAACATTCCATTGGTACAGATAGTGAAGGGTTGAAACACATTGCTTAAGAAGAGTGTGGAATTACCATCATTACACGTCTTTAAAACAGCTGTTTTGCTAACTGCTGTCCAAAAGGTCCTAAACAGAGCTGGTTATACCTTGGGGCAATGCAAAGTACCACATGACTTCTCAAAATCCTGTTTTGGTTCCATTTTCTGTGACTGCATGATTGGTTTCAACAAGTTGTTAATCCATGCCCTGTCACATTACGTGATAAGTAGAAGCTAAAGGGCGAAGAGTCACCATCCAAAAGAAATATTAGCTTGTTTTCTATGTAATCTAAGCCTGAATTTGCCTGATTTCATCACATAGTGCCAGTGTGGGAGAAGAAAGACTGAGTTGTAGGATACTATGTTCTGCCTCTGACAGGACCAGTGCCTTTCTGAGAGCTACAGATTGTTCTTATGCTTCATTTTCCTTCTTTCTCACAAGTATGTCATAATACTAATTACTGCGCTTCTTCAGACAGAAACCATTGCAGAAGTATCATGTCATTACTGTTCTATCCTATTGACAGACTTATGTCCCAAGGCAGTCAGTGAAGATGGTATCTTAACCCAAATCCTTGTTAGGAATATAGTGTCTTCCTCTAGAGGCTTTCTAAAGCACTTATCAAGAAAGTGTTTCCTCTGTCTAGGTAGGGAACTTGTTATTTCAGCAGCAGTTTCCCTAGTCTTCAAGAGTAGTGGTAAATTAAATGTGCCAGGGGCTGCCCTCTGGCCTCCTAATCAAATGTCAAGGTCAGGTTTCATCTACACTACTAAATTAGTTTAACCTACAAAACATCTTTTGGAAGAGTTCTTTCTAAGTCTTGAGTTGAACTACAAATTGTTCTGAAATGTGTTGATTGATCTTGTTTAAAAATCAAACCAAACAATTACCAGTGTATCTGCTGGGATTTGAGTGACTGGGAGTATTCACTAGTTTTATTTAAGTTACTAGTGTGGAAGGCACATGATGGCTAAAAATTTGGTAAAAGTTGTATATCTAAAGTTAGGTTGAATTCCACCATGAAGTGTGTTAAGTATATAAGGAAACAGAGCACATTTTTAATATAGAATCATAAAATTACATAATATTTCAGGTTGGAAGAGACCTTAAAATATCATCTAGTTCCAAGCCCCTGCCATGGGCAGGGACACCTCCCACTCTACCAGGTTACTCAGACACTCATCCAGTCTGACCTTGAATATATCCAGGGATAGGGAGTCTGCAGTCTCTCTGCACAACCTCTGGACTTGCTCCAACAGTCTATGTCTTTCTTGGGTTGGGGTTCCCAGAACCAGACACAGCAATCCAGGTGGGGTTCAGATATGAAAACTACCTTCTCCTTCACTAGTGTTCCTGTAGCTTCATATGTTTGGGCAAGAGTCACTGTTTTGGTAAAGATATTCCTTATAGGTTTCAAGAAGAGACTCATAAACCTGCAGCTGAAGAAGAGTACACTCAGTGATAAGTGACAGGGCTGTGCAGGAGACAGTTAAGTACATAGGGAGGAAGATTCTAGAGACTTATAAATTCCTGCAGATGCAGCTGTAAAGATAATCTTGGTTCAGTTACATAAAAAAAAANAGTTAAAATTGCACAAGCACCTGAAATGTTCCTTTCCTCATGATAGATTATCTGTGCCATGGTGAATTCCTGGGGCATAATCCATGAGTTTATATGAAAAATGTACTTCCAAAACCTTTTTCAGTACATCAACAGGGAATACAAATAAAAGAATTCACATAAAACCAGGCAGACCTTCAGGAGAAACCTGCTCCTCAGGGAAACACCCCAAAAAAACTCATATTCATTAGGAGATGACTCAAAAGAAAAGCATCTAGAAAACTAATACAGCAAGAGTAATCAAATGTAAAACTATTCCAAGAACTCAATTAAATATTGAGGGATATTATTTAGTAAATTTAAGGTACTAAAAAAGTATTATCAAGTATTTTTGGAACAGAAACAAAGAGCAGGATATCTGAGGGTTCAGTTATGGTAGAATGAGAATTTAAGGACAATGAGGACAAATCAAAGCAAATTAGATTATTTGTGTTGTGCTACAAAAGCAACTAAGGCAACAAGATACAAAGACAGCAAGAGGTACCACGTTGAGAACTTGGTGCTATAATTGTGTAAGGAATGATACCAGGACAGCTGGGATACAGAGAAGGCCCCAGGAGAGAAATTACAGGGAAATACCCATTTATGGACTATTTTGTTTTAGAGGGGACTGTATGGTACTAATGATTGATACTCATTTTATTTATTTACATGTACCATGGTTACCCATCCAAGTTTTGGTCCCTTTGTTCTACGTATATGAGGCTGTCCACACCCCAAGCAGCAAATAGGCTATTCAAATGAGGTAGGAGGTGTAGATTCAGCTGGAAAAATGATCTCAGCATGACAGGAAACGTTACAAAACTGCCGAGATTCATCAGCCTTAGCCTCAACATAGCACCATGTCTCAAACTCAAATATACATGTTCATAGCCATAAGAGTATGAGACATTGAAAGCATTTTGGTCTTTGAACCAAGCACATGGCCAATGCGTATGGTTAGAAATATATTACTGGTGCTTTGAGCTAGGTACTATCTCTTGTAGAGCTGTGCCATGAAGATCCCAAGAAGAGAGAAGTGGAAACTTCCAAAGAAAGATTGTTCTTTATGTGCACAAGTCAGTAGCCTGTGAAATGCCTTTCCAAAGGATGACATAGATGTAAAAACTTGTTTGGGCTCAAGGGGAGACTAGACAAGAAAATGGAAAAGAAATACAGTGAGGATTATCGAATCAATAAATCATGTCAAATGCAGGAAATCCCCTAAAAATATTTAGAATCTGAGACCGTATTCGAGCTTGCTTTTGCTACTCTTTAGGTGTCCCTTACAGCCAGTGCTGTAGATGGTATGTCTGTTCTTATGAACTCCTGTGCTGGAGCAGCAGCTGAGCAGCATCCTGATTCATACATGGATTATGTCCAAGGTGCACATATCTCGGTCTTGTGTAACAGGGACCACATGGCACCACATGAAGCAACAGCATAGCATGTCAGTCTCCTTCTTTCCCTTTTCTTTCACCCCTCCTCCTCAGCAATACTGTGGAAGCAACTGTTTATGTTACTCCTCCTTGGGCCAAAGAATGAATGATGTCTGCATTAGTTTGGAGGAATCCCTCTTTGAAGAAATTCCTTTTTGAACTGCTTTTTGAGTTCCTACATAAAAGTCATTAATCCTTGCATGGAAAAAAGAACCAAAATGTATGGATATATATCAGAATATTACTGTTAAAGCAGAGATTGATATTTACTGTTTGTTTTGAGTGTCAGGAAATAATGCTGAAGTTCTGGAAACTAGTCTCATTGGAGTTGGTTAAATGAAAACATAAAGGAGTCTTATTAAACAATTTCATCATGCATACTTTAGTTTACCGTTATTTCCCAAAATTTTTAAGTTTAGTCCTACACTGAGAAGAAGGAATAAAACATCATACTGCCATAAAAAAAAATTAACATTGCTGCTTAAAGAATAGTTAGTGATAAGAAGACCATTCAGTAGAAGCAAACAGCAACATGTAGAACTGCCACTTTGGACAAACACCAGCTGTTTCTGTTTAAGCTTTAGTCAAGCACCAAGGGGAACTCTTCCCTCTACTGCTCACGAAGCTATTTGTTTTCAGAGAATCTGAAATATAACCACTTCTGCATATTTTTCATGGGCATATATAAACTTGTGTACATGCATATTCATATATTTATATTCCAACAGATACCCACACACACAGAGGTATATTTTTGCAACTATCTGTCTACCTAGGAGTAACTGTTGTGTATATTAAGGTTATTAAGGTATGTGTAAAGTAAGTAGAAATTACTCATTTTTATAATATACTAAAATCCAGAATGTGAGTAGGCAATAGTACAGTTTAGCTGAGGCTTAATAAAGTTAGGAAAAAAGTGCTTCAGACAAACCCACGCTCACCAGAGGCTAGTCAATTTTTCATGTTTTCATTAAGTTTAGGAGAGACTCTGCAACATCAACTTTTTAATTCGTAATTGTTTTTTTGTTTTTTTTTTTGTTTTGTTTTGTTCATTTGTTTGGGTTTTTGTTTGTTTTTGGTTTTTGTGGTTTTTTTTTTTTTTGCTTTACTTCACAGCATAACAGATAATTTTCAAAATATCAATAGCTTCTTAGGCAGAACTGCTCTTGTGTATATGAAAAAATTTTTGGAGGGAGAATTTGGGGCATTATTAAAGTTTTAAACCTGGCAAGCCATGTTAAATCTCATGTTTGATCTTGTCTTGGTTTCCCTTTGTCTGCGTGTGTGTTTATGCATCCTCTTACACGTATACATTCTATTCATACCCTTTCAAGTTTGTGCATGGTAGATTTTTTAATAACACTGGATGTCCTTGAAAGATATAATCAAATCACATGGAAGTGTCTTTATTTTTTTAAATTATTATTTTTTAAGGGTTATGCTGTTAATGAAAATCCAGAAAGAAATATATATTCTTACAATCTTCTAAATACTGTCAAGCAAACAGGTTCAACAGAATTCATGTTCTGCTTCCAATTGGATTGGAATCCAGCTGTAATCAGTAGATCACAGAAATTTTATATATGTATGTGTGTAGATATGTATAAAATGCACGTCAGGTCAAACACAGAACATATTTTTAAAATTAAGTCCTAATTTCCAGCTCCATATTTACTAAAATAAATAAATGCTACAGTATGAATATATAAGTACAGCCTGAAATCATGGAAATAAGCTTAATTTAAATGAAGGCTCGAGTTCACATACTTTCCAGCTTATACCTGGAAAATATCAGCTTTTATTGAACTTATCTGTAAGGGTTAGTTTATAAGAATTAATGCAAATAACAAGAGTGAAAGTGAGATTAAATCACCAAGATTTCTCTTCATGTGAAAATGTTCAGATATTTCAGACCCATGTACTATTATTGTCCATAAGCCTGGAAACAAACCCTGATATAAACACAGAATCCAAACCACAGAACATGACTTGTTTAAAAAGTTAAATTCTGTGAAGTAAGGCAGGAAACGAGATTTATCCTTCTGGGATTTTTTTGGCATGAGCAAGGAACTAGGCATGCTCAGTGCATGTCATATCCTTCATCTATCACTGCTCTCTGAAGTAAATCAATTTTTTTTCTTTTAAGCTCAAACCAAGGGAAGGCAACATAGCCACCATCTGAAATGTGTAGAAATCCTTCTGTTTGACATGGCATTAAACAGAAGAAGGCAAATTACAGCATATTGCTTTAAGGATTATTGTTGCACATTGTGTGCCTTCTGGCTGTGGCAGTATTTGTTCCTCCAAGTGAAATTAGCTGGGCCCAAGCCATTTTGCAACACTGTAAAAATAAATTGCTGCACTTGATAAGTGAATGTTAAACTTGTCACTGTAAGCTAACTGAGAGTTGCTTTTAGTGTCTTCAGCTTAAATTGAAATCTCTGATAGGAGCTACGCAGATCAACTTTCTCCCATTGAAACCAAGTTTAAGTTATAGCTAGGGAACCAGAGCAAACACTCCTGCTCATGAGGAGCATTTCCAACACAGTCCAAATCTTCCAGATTTGACATCAAGTTAAAAACTTGGGATCACACTAACACTTTTATTACATCATGTTACACTTGTAGGACAATGCTATTTAAACATCAAGATGAGCTGAAGTGCTTGCTTAGGAAATTGGAGGGGAGGAAAGTCCTACAATAAGGTAAAATATAAGGAAAAGGATCTTTGGCCAATTTTCTTGTTAGTCCAGAGTGCTTTGCCCTGCAGTCATCCTTGATGCCAGCCTCTCAGGATTCCTCAACACAAATTGAATGCTGTATCTTCCTTCAACCACCTGCAGGCTGGTAGCAAGAGGGACATGATGGCGTAAAACTCACTTTATTTGGGTGAAATTTGGAAGTTAGGTCCTTCATATACACAACCTATTTGACATACATTACAGGTGGAATGCAACGTCCTTTTTTCATACAGACTTGTAAATCTGGGAGTCAGTCAGCGAAACTTTCCTGTTGGAAAGTCCCACTTCATAACATCAACATGTCCCTTGAGGAATGCCGCGCTTTGCTAAAGTAACGGGGGACTTAATTTAAGGAACTGAAACATGTAGTCCTTACTACCCACCCCAGGGTGCCTGCAAAGAGACAGTTCAGCTGATGAGCAAGCCCAGGCAGGCTGCTGGAATGAAAGTTCAGGCTGGAGGAGTCAGGTCCAGCATTCCCCATGTTGTCCCTGTATCTAGATCCTCCTGCAGGATCTGACTTGGCCAGAAATGGAACAAGTGGTTCCTCACATTTTTGTGGAAGACCTTTGTCAGATCCCCAAGTACACCTGACAATCTTTCCACAGGTCTGGCATACAGTCTGGGAAATTACTACTCCAGTTCTACTTTTACACGAAGCTGACTGGAAATTTTGTGAGGAAAACAAAACAAACAAACACAAATATTTCTGTCTATTTACTATTAAAGAATCAATAAATCAGTGTCAAATAGTATATCTGAGAGTTATTCAAGAAAAGAGAGGGAAAAGAATGTGGTGGCTGTGGTATTTCTCTCCAGATTGGGTTTTGCAGATGGGTTCCTTCTTTCTTGGTGGCTCTGTTAACTGGTGAGAACAGTGAGAAATGCTTGCCTTCTGTACAAAGCACAGAGAAATTGAAAGATTTCCAACACAGGCTGATTACAAGGAGATGTAGCTTTACTACTGGTCTCAAGTGGCCTGAGTGGGTGAGACAGTAGTTCAGAAACTCAGCCTGTGCAGTTCCTGGTCCCTCTTGTCCAAGACTGCAGCTACAGATGGTCGCTCCAGCATTGGCTTTTGTGATAATGGACACCTCCTCTGGGACTTGGACTAAGCCCAAAATTAAGTCACTATAGCAACAAGTTTCAGAGTCATTGCCAGTAAATATTATGGTAATTGGTTACTGAAATCTAGGGAAAGTCATTATTCATGGTCTCAATATCAGATATAATGAAGAAACATATTTAATAGTGACTTTTCTAGACCAGTCCTTGCAAGTTACTTCAGGCAGTTGACAACATTTTAAAGAACATAATTAACCACAAACAACAGATCTGTAATATGGTGAAAATGAACAAAATGATTCAATGTTATAAAGGCACTCCAAGATATTTTTGGGGTTTAAAGTGGAAGCCTTGCCAAGCAAAAGGATGAGATATATCCTGGGAGTTTAAAACAGGTCTTTCTAAAAAGACAGAGATGATAATAATAGGATAAATTAGTTTTGGAAGCTTGATGGGTTTGTCCACTGAAGCACTAGTATATATTACCTTACTTTATACCTCACCAGTTTTTACCAAGAACTCACACAACAAAGGCTGAGAGATACAAACTGCAACTCTTGAGACTGTTTAATAAATTTTCTCACCGTTGCCTTCTTTTTTCTTATTTTGCTTCTTCTTTTTCCTCCCTCTCATGAGACACAGCATCTCTCAGTTTAAGATTATTGCTATTACAAGTAACTAGAAACCTGTACATGATCAGCTACAACTTTTGTAGAATAGTTTTCATTTATGGTGAAAATGAAGCAACTTTTAAAAGTATTCTGCTACAACACGAGTTACTCTTCTCACTAAATTTCCAATTAAGTCAACTTTCAATCAATTACATAATTTCATTTATCTCAGAAATTAGTTTTTAAATACTTTGCTGTGATAACTGAGTGTTTAGCAGCAAATATGGATCGAGAATTGTCTTTTGATTGGTATTCTTTACAAGTGAAGCACTTTATTACACTTCATACTATAAAAGCCTAATAGTTTTGAGGGGGTTTTGTTTCACTGCCATGATGATTAAGAACTGAAACCATTATAGCCAAACAAACATATCAGGATAGCCTGAGAAAGCCCCATAGAAACTGAGACAGGTAGAAAAATAAGATAAAGGCATACATAAATGAATACATTCTGGGTTATTTTTCTTTGTCTTGTAGTTTCTGAGTTGTTACAGTGCATACAGGTTACCTACAGAGTCAAAACTTTCTATGCTGTGAGAATCATGGAATGCTCTGGATTGGAAGGGACCTTACAGATCATCTAGTTCCAAACCCCTTGGAGAGGACACCTTCCACTAGACCATGTTGCTCAAAGCCTCATCCAGTCTAGCCTTGAACACCTCCAGGGATGGGGCATCTACCACCTCTCTGAGTATCCTATTTCAGTGTTATATCAGTCTCATTGTAAAAAACAATTTCTGTATATCCAATCTAAATTGACCCTCCTTTGGCTTAAAAACATTATCCCTTGTCCTATTGCTACAGGCCATGCTAAAAAAGTCTGTCCCTACCTTTCTTATAGTTCCCTTATTAGGTACTGCTTATTAGGTGATATAAGTGATATAAGCTAATACCTTATTAGGTATTAGCTTATTAGGTGATATAAGCTCTTCCTGGAGCCTTCCCTTCTCCAGGCTGAACCACCCAAAGTCTTTTCAGCCTGTCTGCATAGGAGAGGTTCTCCAGCCCTCTGATCATCTTTGTGGCCATCTCTGAACTCGCTCCATCAGGTCCATGTCCTTCTTATGTTGGACACCCCAAAACTGGGCACTACTCCAGGTGGGGTCTCACAAGAGTGGAGTAGAGGGGGAGAATGACCTTGCTCAGCCTGCTGGCAACACTTCTGTTGATGTAGCGCAGGACATGGTAGGCTTTCTGGGCTGCAAGCTCACATTACTGGGTCATGTTGAGCTTTTGGTCAAGCAACACCCCTAGAAAAATCAAATCACACCCTCATCTATCCCAATACCAACTCCTGAGCAACAACATTGTCACTAGTCTCCATTTGGACACTGAGATGTCAACCACAACTCTTTGAGTGTGACCATCAGCCAATTCCTTATCCACTAAGTGATCTGTCAAATGAGTATCTCCAGTTTAGTGACAAGGATGTTGTGCATAACACTGTCAAATGCTTTGCACAAGTCCCAGTAGATTACATCAGTTGCTTTTCCTTTATTCACCAACACTATGACCCTGCCTTTGAAGGCCACCAGATTTGTCAGGCACAATTTGCCCTTAGTGAGGCCACGCTGGCTGTCACCAGTCACCTTATTTCCCATGTGTCTTACCACAGTTTTCAGGAAGATCTGCTCCATGATCTTGTCAGTCATCAAGGTGAAAATCACTGGTCTGTAGTTATCCAAGTCTTCCTTTTTTTCCCTTTGTAAAAAGGTGGGGTACGTTTCCCCTTTTCCAATCTGTGGGAACTTGATCAAACTTCCACAATTTCTCAAATACAATAGTTCCCTTAGGACTCACAGGTGCATCTCATTGGGTCCCATGGACTTGTGAGTTTTAGATTCCTTGGATGGTTTTGAACATGATCATCTTCTCTGGTGGGCAGTTCTGTTTTCTCCCAGAAGCAACCTTGATGAAACCTGAAAAGTAGATAAATTTACTGTTCCACTGTGCAAAGTCCTTTAGCCCAGCTGAGCAAATGAAATCCCCTTCATATTTCTTCATGCTTTCCAACAGCTTTACTGCTTTGCTGGGTTTGGTAAATGAGATTTGATTTTCTATTGCAAATTCTGATGGATAGAAATAATTTTGAGATGTTTTCCTGTGGCCAGTTCTGCTCATTTCCCACTGACAATTCTGCAGTGCTAACACAGATCTGCCAAGGGGGAAAACAAATAACTGGGTGCTCCTGTGCCAGACAAAGGGAATTGCTGTTAACTGGCTTTCTGCTTGAGAACCAAACTGCAAGAAATTCTGTCAAGTGAAGAACAGATTGAACTGCCTCACAGGAAACTTTCTTACTTTTTTCTAGTAGCTGAGGTCACCTTCATCTCTGCAGGATGAACATAGATGAGAGGAGGTGTGCATGCTGTGAAAAAACTTATCTCTGAACAGTAAGAGAGCCATAGGTCAAAAACCAGAACAGGCAGAAAAAAACCTTTTTTTTTTTTCCCCTCAATTTTATTACTGTGTGACGAAGAAAAGTTCTTTATCCTGTTTCATTTATGATCTCCACTTTATAAAAATAATTATATCTTTGTAAAGGGAAGGAGTTTCTTTCTGGATTAAAACTGTCAATTAGCGAATATACATTGGCATAGATTATTTTAAAAGAATGGGTTTTTTTCAAACAATAGTGTCTAAAATGGTGATGCAATCCCAGTTCAAGTCATATTTGGGGTGAATATTTTTGTGGGATTTATAACTTGATCTTGTTTCCAGCAATAAAAATTGATTTAGACTAGCATACAATTGTGAGATTTTTTTATTTCAGAGATTATTGAACTAATGAATACTTTACCTTCAACCTAAATGTCTCTTCCTTTTTTTTTTTTTTTTTTTTTTTTTTTAATTTTCCTTTTGATTTGTAGCACTAAAACTTGAAGTCCCATTCTTCTTAGGCATAAAAAGCAGGATATATATTATGCACTTTATTGTACATTGAAGACCATTTTCTACTTCTTTGTGTCAAGACCTGTTGTCCAAAGACAGTGGCATGAGAACTTGGCCTGCAGACCTTTTTCAAACACAGCATCACTTGCTGGCTTAGAAGTATAGGACAGAGCTTAAGAGCATGGAAAAGGACAGAATTTTAGAGCTAGAGGAAGTCCAAGCTGAAGTATTATCAGTGCAGGATACTCCTTAACCCTTGTACGGTTAACCAGAGAATGGCCTCTAATGACAAAAAGCTTGGACAGCACCTGTACTGCATTTTAAGTCAACATGACATAGCATAAGAAATATGGCAGCTTAACCTGCTCCTTGACTTGGAAGAACTTCAGCAACTCAGTGGTTATTTCTGAGGCAGTAAATGAGCAGGTAGCAGAGATGCAGGTGCAGAACAGTGAGCTCAGGCAGGGCTGCAACAGCAAGAGGATCCATTACCCTGCAATCAGGGTGGATCTTCACCCTCCTGCCTGCAGCCCCACACCATGGATGTGATGAAGGTATGAGTTACTGGGGGTGGGGCTGTGGTTACAGCTTATGCCACAGCTCAGTTGATGCATGATAGTAGTTAAGCAGCAGCAACTTGCTCTTGTGTCTAAGCTGTAATTGGTGTGGCTTTGTCTACTGTGGTGCTATCTGATCTGGTAAGGGAGATGACAAATATATGGATTTATTTAATTTCTTCATTTACATTTACGATAATTTAAAAAGATGCCTTTCCAAGGCATCTAGCCTCCCACCCAACATTGTTAATAATTCTATAAAATAAAAACACCATTAAAGTAATCATTTCCACATGCACTGAATCCGCCAGCTGCCTTCTGAAACTCCTTCCCACCCCTTTATCATTGTGGGAAGCCTACAATCAGCCCTCTCCAAAATCTCTATCAAAAAAATGTCTCGACGTGGTGATGCTACATAGTGAGGCTGTAAAACATCTTCATGAAAGGCGCAAAGCTTTTCCAGAGCAGAAATGGGTAGCATGAATTTATGTAATTATCAATCATCAATCTGTTATCTAGAGCTGTCTTTGAGCTGGATGCCCAAACAGGTTACTACTAGTATCACTCTCTTTTATTTCTACCAGGAGTTTTACTACAGACAAGAGTGGATCAGTTCTTTCTTGAAGTTCCCGCATTCCACTACCAATAGCCAGTTTGCATTGAGGATGGGTCAGCTCACCACTAGCATGATATAAAAAAAATCTTTGCTAAAGCTCTCACAGTGGTGATATGTTGATTCTACCAGCTTTTTGTTGCAGTGTCCCCTGTACCACTAATTTTTCTGTAAAGGGCTCATATGAGCCTTGTCTTTTGTGAATTTGGCTCATACTATACAGGTAATACAACAGAGACAATAAATTTAAAGTGAGCGGTTCTCTGTTTCTGCCTGTCTGTCATTCTGTAGAAGTGCCATCCCTGAAGCCCAATTATACTGGGGTACCAGAGGACTGTCACAGTCCATTCTAACAGAATGCATTACATATTACTTATGCAGCTAGATTATTTGAAGGCTGAAAATAGAAATTATAGCTACCTATAACTATGTATAAATGGAAAACCTTGCCATAAACAACGATATTGAGATTTAAAACAATATTAAAATTGGCAAAGCATTCAGGTTGATCCTTTCTGAGCATCAGAAGAGAGTGGATAGACACTTGGGAATCATAGTAGGAGCAAAAGCCCCATAAGTTAGTTGAAGATCTTGGAAAAAAATTGTGCAATAGGAGACTTGGCTATGATCCCCCAAAGCAGACTTTACTACAGCCTTACTGTAGAGAAAAAAAAAAGTAAAAATATGAAGTTGTATTAAAGTATATTTATGTGCAAAATACATCCATCTTAGCACTTAGAAGTGTTCCTTATAATTTCATATTGTATGATGGTTCTAAATATACTAACCATTTTTTGTACCTCCGATGAGATTTGCATGCCCTGAAAAGTTTCCAGTTGAAGCTCTTCAGACTGACCTTGCCTTGGCAGATCCCTTAGAGCTCAGGAGTGTTTTTCAGAGGTTCCTCCAACCAGCTGCAACTCGCTCCCTGAATAGCAACAAAAGTTGTGCAGAGATTGCATGTGTTTACTGAATTCACAGTGAAGATGTATGATACCCGCAATTAATCAAAAGATACACAAACAGTTTAATATATTCCCTGGGAGATTTTTGAAGTGAAGTAGATCTTGCTTTGGAGCAGAGAGGAAGAGCAGGTTTACTACAGGGGTTTCTTCCCATCTCAGCTCCAACTTTGTGAGAATTGAGATGTCTTTCAGTAAGCCATGATCTCACTCAAGTCGCATCAATCCTGCCATGTTTGGGGACTAGCAGACTAGCAAGACTGAGAGAAATGTGCCAAAAAAAAAAAAAATTAATATTTTCTAAATAGGAAATTTTATTTCCTCCTGAAACCCACAGTACTAAAAAAGGAAAATGTTTCCTTTTCTAATGGCTTTGTGATTATGATAAATAGAGGTAATAAAATCCCAACAAGCAGAGCAAAATTGTTCTTTTTTAAAAAGCGGCAAATTATTGTAACCCAAAGCAATTCAAGGAACACAAGCATTTCCTTCAATTTTTCTCCTCAGCAGGGAAGTGTTCCTAGGGAGGCATAATGAAGCTCAGCTGAGCTTTGGAGAAAGACTATAGCAAACTGACCCTACATTACAAATTTCTCAAACTTTCATGCTACTGGATTAAAGAATAAATAATTCTACCATGTAGACATCAAGTCTGAAGAGACAAACATGGAAAATAATCACTTTTAAGTGACTCTCTCCTCTCTGTTTCCTCAAATGTGGTTCACACCTGTGCCAAGAAAGAATAAAATTCAACTTTTCTAATTTAAAGTAGGAAATTAGGTCTATATGTATTTGGTTTTTTCTATGTCATACAAGAAAAACATTTATTAATGGAGAGAAACAGGTAATCTTTCTCCCACCTCTCAAACCTTTCTTTAGTTCTAGTTACTTTGTGGATCAGGTGGATTTGCCCCACTGTCTCCTTCCTGCAAGGAGGATCCTGTACGATTGATCCCTGCATTTTGACATATTTTGAATTATCTTTGCTAACTATCAAGTATTAACTTTTCTCAAATTGAAGTTTCCTGTCCTACATATGCTATTTTATTTCTTTTCTCATATCCATGAGAACTGCACGCTTAGAATAATAATACGCATCACAAAGCTTTCTCACAACAATAAGACTTCTGTCCGTCTTTATGAGATATTCACTTCCAGTTTCAGCCCACCTTTATGATTCTGTGTGCGATACACACACAGAATTAAACATAACTGAATACCTCCTCTCCTCGGTGTATGGCCTCAATTCCCATTAGCACTTTAAAATGTCCCTGGAGACCAAAATGATATGTACATCTAAGATAGGTTTTTTGTGTGATTTTTTTGTGTTGTTTTTTTTTTACCCCATGGATTAGACACAAATAAACAGTAAGACTGTCTCAGGGATGAGAAGTGTCACACTGAGCACAAGATGATGTGCCTTGTGGCAAGAGTATTGCCAGTCCTTGTTAGAGTGTGACAGCTCTAATTGTGGGTTACAGCCACTGCACTTTTACCTGTAGAGTAACAGATATTCCTAAAGCAGAACACTAACCTTTGTGGACACAGCCAGACTGACCAAATGGACATTTTTTCCATAGAATCTGGAAAAAACCCACGCCCTGAATTGTCTACATTTCTTTTTATTTTCTTTTAACTATTTCTCTTCCCTTACAGGAACTCAGATAAACAGATAAACTCAGATACATCTTCATGAGCGTCATTGTTCTTCCATACTCAACCTGCACAACTACCCCATTCTGTTCACAACTCCTGGAGATTTTATGGACCAAAAGCTGTCATAACAGGCATGGGGGTGAGGAATGAGGCTGTGCATAGGAAGCAACTTGGACAGAAGGATGAGCAGGACTCTGCTAAGGCACCAGCTCTAAAGGGTATTTGCTGCTGGGCTGTAGAATGCCAGTGTAGAACAGCTGTAAAATGGTGGCTTCACAAATACCATTGTCTTCTGTACACAGTGGAATGGAGTGATAAGCACTTATCCCATAACCCATGGTGAATTTGGAGGCACAGTAGTAGATATTTGATACAAATATCAAATGTCAGGCCATTCTTTTTCCTTTCTGACTTGATTTTTACTCTGTTTTGTTTCCTCTGAGTGGAAGACATCTCAGTGCAGAGCTGAGCATTACACTCACCCATTCACAAGGTCTGAATTTTGACAGAAGTCCTAGCAAAAAAGGTTGACTTTGTCACGAAATTCTGTGATTTTCTCTTCTTTCTTCTGTCTCTCCCTTCCAATCCAGGGTGGATCCTCAATGCCCAATTTAGATAAGGCAGTCATCTTTTACAGACTAAAGGGAGAAGAATCCCGTACTAATGCAGCAACTCCAACTTTGTTGGTTTGCACAGAGATGGTCACACGAGTGCCAAATGCATCTCTGAATTCTACATTGTGCAGTCAGTTTACTGTCAACACTTTAGATGCCACATTTGGCACTGATAAGGTCTTGCAGGAGTCAATATGTTGTTGCTAAGATATTATGCCCTAAATATTTTGAAGTTTATTTGAGGAACTCTGCAATTTTCTTATTCTTCTCTATGTGTTCAAGACAGAGGCTACTCAGTTAAAGGGCAGGAGGCAGTCATTAAAAGGGACACAAGGAAAACTCTGGGCGATGGAGGAAAAATTGTTCATAGCAGGAGTTAAGGGCTGGAAGAGGTTGATCAGAGAGGGAACTCTCCACCCTTGGAGAGTTCCAAAGCCTAATAGGATAAAACCTTAAAAACTGTGCTCTTAGACGCTAGCATGCTTTTGAGTAGGAAGTTGAATTTGTGATCTCTAGAGATCACTTCCAACCTAAATTTTTCTGTTTTCTATACTTCCTTAATCAATACAAATCATGTGACCTAGTCTTCCAGGAAGGCCTAAAGTCAAACCACTATACTATGATGGAACTCCTTTATGCTCTTTAGCTGCTGCAAGCATGTTTTTTTGGGAAGAGGGCAGGATTCGAATTTTCTGTCATATCCTCTCAGGGCATGTTTACACACATTCCAGTCATGCTCTGATGACCATTTCTTCTCACAGACTTTTAATGACCTCAGGCATCAGTAAAGAGAGGTGATGTGGTTTGAAGAGGGATTTAGGTGAAATTTTATGGTATCTTCAGGTAGTACTTCTAAGAGAGGATATTCGTAAACACTCAGTATTGGTCTAAGTAATTCCACTGACATCATTAGGTATTTTACAATGGATGTGAATAGTGAAAGTGTTGAGGCAAAGCCTGGTACTTGAGAAAATCTGGTCAATAGTATTTTGGGAAAGTCTATGGCTTGGAAGCCCCATAATTAGAAATGTATTGAATAAAAGTATCATAATGAACAATGTAGATTTCCTAACTAGGACTCTAACTTCCAACAGCCCCCGGAAAAATTAAAAAAAAAAAAAAAAAGAACCTACATAAAGAATTTAATACAATTGATAAAAATACAGACTAATTTGAATAATTTTTCAAAAAGACAGCTGTTATACTAATGAATCAGTAAAATATTTTTCATTCAGCTAACAATATTTTAGAAATTGTGGTACACAGAAAGGATATTCCTTGCTGTGCAGGGAAACATAATATGTGCTCCATGGAGCAGGAAACTTTAATGATATATGCAGTTTTGTTATTAAAAGTGAGTTATATATTTTGCTGTACAGTGGAAAATTGTGACCCAGTATAACATATCTTCACATTGTTTATAACTTGAGGAAAATCAACATTCTGGGTTCTCAGTTCGCACAGTAGGAATTACATTTATTTTGGCCAAATGTAATTTATATAACTGCAAGGAACAATAAAACATGAACTTTATAGTGTTTTCTTACCTAAAAATAATATAGAGCTTGTAAAAGTGAAGAGATTATTATTGTAAAGAAAAAGACAGTAACTTAAAAGATGAAGCTCATTTTACAGCTATGTAAAACTTACCCCAGCTCAAGTATTATGGCACCTGTGTCTGCATTTTCATTTGAACACAATAATTTTTGAAAGTAAACTTTGTTTTCTCAGTAGAAGCAATCACTGCTGCAGGAAAAAACTTGTTTTGTACACCATGTACATTTTCTTACTTATCAGTAAACTCTACAGAGATTTGTACCCTCTAACAATATGGGTAAAAAATGGATTGTCCACCAGGCTATCCTATCCTATCCTATCCTATCCTATCCTATCCTATCCTATCCTATCCTATCCTATCCTATCCTATCCTATCCTAAAATAATATGAGTTATGGGCAGACTTCACCAGTTGGTCCCTGGGACAAGGATTGAGCTTTGACACTATTTAGTTTATTAAGATAGTATAATGTTTAAGCTCAAACATATTTGGTTTATCAGAATGCACTCCAGTGTCACAGACAGTAAAAGCAATAAAATGCTTTGAGTGCTTCTTTTTTTTTTTATCCTTTCTGTGATGGGAGAATATACAGAGGGAGAAGTACAACTTCAGTTTCACTGATAGGGAAAATAAGCTCCAGAGATAAAGAAAGGAATCTTTTAAAATCTCATGAAGGTTTGTGTCAGAGCTGAGAAGAATTCTATTGGACTCTTGTTTTCCAGTCCTTTACTTTTTTTTTTTTTCAGAACTTAATTTAATTTATTTTTGCATACTCAAAGGGGATACGATACTATAATTAGAGAAAATGTGCTATTGCAAAAATGAAAATAGAACAATGAAAACCACAGACAATGCCACAACTGACAGCGTAAATGTAATCTTGCAAAAGCATATGTACCACAACTAAGTCATGCATATTCTTTCAATGAGTTTTCCAAATCCATTATCATTAAGCTTTGTCTTAAGACTGCAGAAGGTTGAGTTGCACAAAACTCTGAATAGAGTTCTGTGAACAGAACTCAAAAGGGAGATGAGTGGTTGACAGACCTACCATTTCCTGCTAGGCTGATCGCCTCTGCTCCAACACATCCTCTGCTCATAGATCTGTTGCTTGCACACGACTGATTCATATGCAGCAGCCACCTGTTCAAAGTGGATTTTTTGGTTTCTAAAGGAATGATGTTAGTGGTAGAAAGACTGATTTTGTCACTCTAGAGCAAAGAATGCATTAATCATGAAAAATCAAGAATGAAACATTCTGCTTTGGAATACTAACAGGATATTTTATTTTTATTTTTTCAATATATTTTAGAAACTACATTCCTGCTATAAAACTCACAGATCTTTTACACACTTATCTGTAGGCACTTGCAGGAGATACTTAAATTAGACATCAACAGAAAGATAGAGGAATCTGCAAAGGCTAAATCAAATAATATGAAATTGAACACCTTTCTAGACAAATCCATCACTTGCCTTTAGACACAAAGCAAGCCTTGGTTCTTATTTAAATGACACAATTTAAATGACAAAATACCACCTGAAGTGGTATGAATCTAGAATTTACACCTTATTTAAAACTACAAAAATAAGTAGCCTGGGTTTTTTCTTTCAAAATAGTAACACCAGGAGAAAGTGAAGAATTTGAAAACTCCTTGCTGATTTTCATAAAAACCAAAATGAATTTCCAAGGTTTCCCTTAAATACTAGTCCTCCAGTTATTTGTTCTTTTCCTCAATTTATTCCTTACCAAGAAACACTATTTATTTCCTGTTTAGAGGTAGTAACTATGAAGCAGGATGAATGGAGAATGTTTTGAGTCCTTAAAATGGAAGCCAGTCTACACATTTAAAAAATCTACATAACTCTAATTTTTAATTAAAAACCCAACCAAATAAACAAAAAATAACCAGTAAAAAAACCCAACCTTTCTTAGTTAAACACCACCTTTTATGGGAAATGAGTGTTACAGAACTACTATGGAAAATATATGTAATGTACACAAAGCTTCTTTTTTTCACTCACAGTTTCAGATCATTTCTGTTATCTAAACCTCCCACCAGGCAGTTCTCTCCATATTGTTAAAGGCAAGGTGTGTTGCTGTCTCAGCATCAGACACCTGGGAACTCCAGTTGCAAGAGACACAAGAGGTTGCTTGAAACAGTATCTTAGTTTTATTTAATAATACTTCTGGGATTTTGTGTATCCTCTAAAAAAAAAACAAAACAAAACAAAACAAAAAACAAACAAACAAAACTCCACCAAAACAAAACAAAACAAAACAAAACAAAAACAACAAACAACTGAGGAAGCAAGGATGCCTTAGAAAAAAAGACACTCAATTTTCCTCAGAAAAATTTAGAAGTTTTCCTAACAGAAAGCTTTTCCCACTGCAAAGATGAGTAACTGTATCACATCTGCCTGCCTTCCTTCCTTTCTGGACACTGTTGTACATGCACAGTAATTTTATCACATCTAGAGGACATTCCAAGAGCATGGATTGTCACTGACAGACCTAATACCTTGACCAGGAGCACTGATCACTCTTTTGGATAATAGAGTTTTAATATAGATTTCCAGTTTATTGTGGTTTTATCATTTTTTTGCAGTGCATTTTTGTTAGTTTTTAACTTTGCATTTTGTTAGTTTTTCACTAATGACTGGAAAACCCATGAAAAATTACTGAACTGCAAAACAGCAATAAAGTGGATAAATGCAATAAAAATGAGGTAATGGATCACAAAATGTACTTTGTGTATTTATTTATACAAATGTAGTTTAGTTTAATTTTTTAATGGTGCTCCATTGTATCCAGTAAATGCTTCTAAGATCTGTTTAGCAATAATAAAACTTTGGTAGCACAATTTCTCAAGGCATTCCTTCCTAAGGGAGGAGACAGATGGATCACGTTTTTTGTCATGACTGTTCTGTTTCATCTTATGTAGTGTAACAAACACAGCACTTTGAAGGAAAATTGAAAAAAAAAAAAAAAAAAAAGAGTGAATTTCACTTGCTCTGAGGTCCATTTACGTTGTTCCAGAAGTGTAAAGCATTCTTATAAACTAAATGCAAAGAGACCTTAATGAAATCTGTTGTCAAACCCATGTAATTATTATGAGGTGCCCATGAAGGAACCCAAAATGCTGGGAAAATTGCAAATGTAAAACACAGAAAAAAATGGAAAGGTCTTTGGGGTCATAGTGAAGAGGGGGAAGCAGCTAGTAAAATGACAGGGGCAGGGGGAAGAAAATTCTCATCAGCTCTGGGGAGAACTTCTGTTTTGAGGTTGATTCCTACTGGCTTTAATTCCTGAGGCAAAGACAACTGCTGTTAAGGAGTGCAGGGCTGGTTCCCTTTTGAAGAGCCCTATGAAATATTTAGTGTTCACAAAGTGCATCAATGGCCCCGGGAGAAAAAGTCTGAAAAAAAAGTCCTGAAAATTCAGCAGATTCTTTGAGGTCATCCTGTTCAAGGTGTGGGGTTTCCTGCCAGTGCTGTGGGCAGGCAATGAGCCTCCACCTCCATCAGAGAAATACCCAGAAGGAAGAATTTCATGGATCTGAGAATATCCATGGGGAGCTTGTTTTTTAATCTAAACTGTCTTTCTTTTAGTATTTTCCTGGGTTTTTTTTCTGGCAAGTGAGGTATTATATAAGTGCAGTAAACATGTAAGAATGCGAAGTTATGCTGCCCATATAATGTAATAAAAACATTGAAATTTCTTACTAAAATCTTATGATAGCCTGTGAATGTTGTATGGGAAATATACAACCCTTGGAAAAAAATGTGATTAAAATATACTTTCTACCAAGTTCTGATAAGATAACGCACAATTCAGTATTCATCTCATTGTAGTGTGCATAATTTTACTATTTACATTAACTATGTTTTGTCTAATATTTACACACAGTTGCATATAGTTTTCTACATACACATCTACCCACAAATTATGTATAAATATGCATGAATTAGAAACATGCACTTCAGAATTATGGGGAACTCTGCCAAGAGATCAGTCCCCTGCTTCCTTCCCCAAGTCCATGTACACAGTTTTATGAACAGAAGTTATCTTGCTGACTTATTCTCTGTAAAGCCATGCTTAAATGCAACCACAGTTAAGAACTGAGAGGGCCTGAGAGGAATGCAAGACTGTTTTCTTTTAGTTTATCACATTCATGATATAATGGGAGCATATTTAGAAAGATTTTAAGTTTTACAATCAAAAGTAAGAGTTAAAATAACTTTTCCCCCCCCCTTAGTAAATATGAAAGAGATATAATCACAATACCAGTATTTTGGAAGAAACATTTGCTGTTAATGGGGAATGTTAACTCTGTCCAACAAGAGATGTAAACTAGTAACTAAATTGTGCCTTTTGTCTGGGAACATAGAGGGAAAAAGTTTTTCCTGCTTTCTGGGTCATGATATTTGCACTGGACAACACCCCCTTTTTTTTTTTTTTTTTTTTTCTCCTCAGAATGGATTTTTGTGCAGGTTAGGACAGGTGAGAGAAACAGAGATTTGCAATTCCAGCATCATACACAAAAAAAGTCTATGAAGCAGGACAAGGTGAATGAGTTCTAGTGATGTGTCCAAATCACTTGTAGGTCATGGCTGGCTTTCTAAATTAAGAGATTACTGAAAGAGAAAATGATTACATGTAAACCCACTTAACACGGATACCAAAGCTACATCCTCTTGCATTGTCCGGACTGAGAACCATTTTATCACAGAAACTCTCAAAAAATTAATTGCAACTGGCATAAAACTGTTCTGCTCACTTTTAAACTATGTCCAGACAGAAGGCCAAGATCATGCTTGCTCTCCATTGCATTATTCTCTTGGGTTCAAATAGCCAAACCTCTGGTACACATCAAGCAGAAAATGTGACCCTGAGAAAGGGAAGCCAAATGAAAAATATGCTCTTGTACTAAGAAAATTTGGGAAACATGGCTTAGAAATGTATTACAATATCTCCATTTCCATACTGGAGGAAAGTCATATAACTAGATCACATGGTATGAAAACATGTTATGATGAAAACCAAGTTCACAAGGGTAGCATAAAACAATTAGTTATATATAAGAAAAGAACAACAGTACAATTTAAAGGATTTTATATGAAAATAAACATGATCTGTTTATTTTCTCTGAGAATGCGAATACCCCTTAGAGTGAGTTTAGACATTTATGAGACTGAATGATGAAAGCTATTGCACCATGCAGGATTAGTTTGGGGGGTTTTTTTGGTTTTTTGTTTTTGTTTTTGTTTGTTTGTTTGTTTGAGTTTTTTGTTTGTTTTGTTTTGCTTTGCTTTTTATCTTTACTGACATATTTTTGCAATGTGCTTGAAGTAGCAAGTTTCTCTAGTAAATGCTCTTTTTGATTTTATGTTTGTTCAGTAAACTCCCACACAAAATATTTGCATTTTAAAAAAGCAAGTAGTCATCTCCTGATGGATATAAACCTATGATACACTTATCTATTTCTAATATGACCTGTTTTCTAACCATGTCACTGACACAGGGGTCAAATCTAAGGGCTTACTGATAATAACAAGACAGCAAGGACCTCATGTTCAAACAGTTTGTTTGGTGGGAAATAGTGTTAAAGAAACCCTGATGAACCAAGGAGGTAGCAGGGGGCATGTCAAATACCCTCCTTGAACCTGAAGGATTTCATGAATATCCACTAGCAAGCTGATTTTGAAAAATTAGACTTGGTGTGATTGTGGAATAACTGCTAGCAGGAAGATACTAGATAGCAAGTATCTGAGGCCACAATTGAATCCTTCAGGACTGACAGTGGAGGAAAGCTTCCACTCCTAACAAAACACCACAGGCAAAACCTGTGCTTCTTGGGACACATTCCTACTCACTGGGATTCCCCGTGTTTCAGTGCACTGTAGAGGACAGCACATGAGGTTCTATGGATATATCTCCAGTGCCAGTTCAGTGGGGGTTTCAGCCCTTTCTCAGGATGAGACTTACACACCAAAAAACTGTTAACACTCAAAAAAGCTGTTAACATTCAAGTCTGCACCGTGTGCACACCAGCCATCCAGGACACAAGTTTGAGCCGGGTGCTCAAGCACACACAATACCTTGAGCTTCCCAGCCGTTTTGCTCAGCTCATCCTTTCCAAGCAATAGGAACATTTCAGCTCAGGCTGGAGTTCAGGAAACAGTCAAAGTAGTGGACAAATAGTGCATAGGTCATCTAGCGCAGAATACTCAGGCCTGTTTTCAAGACTACATCTCATCCTCCAGCGTCTCAACTTGGCTTTTGTGTCTTAGGCACCAGACTACAAAAGTGCAAAATGACTTCTATTATCCTACAGAAGTCAATATAAAAGGAGGATCATGAATATGTTTGAAGTTACACTAAAGTACCTAGACAGTTATTAAGTGGCACATTATTGCCTTTTTATTCATGTTTTCTTAAACCTACTGTTGCTATTTGTGTTTATGATGTAAATACCATAAACAATATAAGCTTCCTAGTGATGCTCTTAAAAAGTAATAGTTTGGGATAGAATCACATAGCCTAACTATCCTAAATGAGGAAGCTAATTCCTCTAAACTAATCAAACACAGACTGCAAAAGACCCTCTGGGGGAGCCTAGCTGTCTCAGTGGCCTATAAGAAGCCTTGAATGGATACCTGAAGTCAGTCAGTGTGAATCACCTCCTCCATCTCTTCCTCCCTCCTCCCTCTCATTCTTTCTCAGATGCCTCTGTTTTTTTAGTACAGGGAACCTTCTCACACACAGTGCCGTTCACCCTGTAGTTTAGTTCTCAGCGTACTTCAACTTGAGCACTGTGTCCTCTCTGAGAGAAAGGGGAGGGGGTCTGGTTCATAAGTGATCAGCATGCAGCGTTCTCCTGCAAAACGTGATGTTTTGTTTAAGTATCACTGCTGGACCTCGCACAGCTTGCAAATATTTCCCACTGTCTTTGTAGCTCAGATTTCATTGCTGTCTTCAGGATTGCTCTTCATGCTGAACCTAATGGCAGCATTTAGATTAATAGAGGAAAGCAAGAATATATACTAAATATCGTCAGATACACAGCAATAGGTAGTCTCCTTTGACTTCTCAGGTAGGAAAATAGGTCAAATTTCATCTGTTTTCAGCAGGTGAAGAGTCTGTCTTGAGATGCATATATGAAATTCTCGTAGTACTCTGGGATAGGTATTGTTGCCTTATGTAACTGGTTTGGGTTATTTTTACTCCAATCTGTAGAGTATTGCTATACAGGCAAATCCTGAAACTGCTTCATTGGCGCCTGCAAACCTGATGCTGTGTGAACCTTGACCTCCTTATCCCACAAACAGATCTGTTTGAGAAGCAGATTCATCAAGCACGAATATACATATATGTATGTATATGTGTTTTTTAGTTTTGCTTCTCAAAGCTTAGAGAGGTCTCAAGTGAAACAGGAATTTCAAGAGTATCTTTACATGGTGGTAGCAAAAACACAAGAGGAGCAAGGTTAAGAGACGTCTAAGTGGCTTCACATGAATTGAGAACAGATGCAGTTTCTCGCTTTTTTTTCTTTTTTCTTTTTCGGGCCTAACTGGTCACACCAAATGTCAAAAGTTAGGCAACATAAGATGCTCTGGTAACCCAAAAATAGTTGTTAAAGTATTACAGTACTGGCATGGCTGACTCAGTAAAGTTGAATTTTAGATAAGCATTATTTGTATTACAAATAAAAATGTCAAGCAAAACAAGCAACAAATATACAGAGAGAGACTCTATAGAGAATTTATGAGAATAGATAAACAATGAAAAAATGGAAGAAAACACATCATAGACTAAGTGCTTTGCCAGAAACTTCAGGGGAAACCATTTGTAGGGTGAAAACTTCCATAGAGTCGGGAACTGACCCTACATCCCTCAAGTTTTAGCCTAGTGCCTTCACTGCAGTGTTGTGTACACAGAGGTAAAGGCCATGTACAGCTATGGCTTTTGGCAGTTCTAATACGTGCAAAATCCTGGCCCAGCTAAAGTCAAGAAGTATTTTACCCCTGACAGCAGTGAGGCCAGAGTCCCTCTGACCCAGAGGAGTCTGAGGTGTCAAGGAGGTGTCAAAACTTCTGCTACTGGTGGCCACCACTGTCTGCTGACAGGCTGCTCACATGCCCTTAAAGGCTGACCGTGCCCTGAGGTATCAAAATGGATTAGAGAACGAATGACCTTGCTGCTTCAGTTCTCCTGGACTTCATAAAGGACATAAGAATAATGAGGATATAGCACCTCACTACTTACACTTTTTGCAGTTTTTTTTAAATCCTTATATTGATGCATGACAGAATTGGAGGTTTCATAGGAAACACATTTCAGTCATAGAGAAGGAGTGAATCAAACTTTTCAAGGAAAACAGGAGCATCTTTGACTTTTGTTCTTGACACTGACTGTATAAAACTCATCTTGGTCATGCACAGTGACCTCAGTGTTTGGCTAGGCTGTGAGAGGTGCCTTTTCAGCTCTTTTCTTAGTTATTTGGACACCTGAACTGGTGGCTCTTGTCTCTCACTGGAAGACTCAAAATAAGGAGACAGAAAAGAATGGAAATAAATCTGTGGGTCAAGGAAATTCTCTCATCTTGAACTTCTCAAGTTCTTCGTAGATATGCTGATATACAATCACATAATTTAATGGTTTGAGGGTCCACCTCATTTCCTGCCAAGAATGTGTCTATATTTCACCCAATTCTTTAAAGCAGAGATTGGCTTTAAGATCTCCTCTTAACACTATGAGATCCCTTATCATGACACTCAAAGTCATATTTATGCTTTGTCATCCTTACTGAACCTTGAACTATCTCAGAGTATCAGAAATACTTTAAACTAGGGAGGGTGGAGAATAATGGGTGAGGAACTTCTGGAATTCACCAAAAATACCATTTCTCAAAAGAAAAAACCTGGTTAGGAATTCTAAAAGTTGTTTAGAGAAAGCAGCTCATGTCAACACAGCACTCATGATTCATTTTTTAAGTTTATTCAGAACTACTAAACTTTTATCTGATGAAGTCAGTGGCTCACAGTATGTACAAAGCATGCTGCTGGCCTTCAAAGCTGTGGTCAGTTGGCAAGCTGATCTGATCACTGCAGGACAGCCTCACTCTTGCATCAAAGCAAGAATTTTATTTCTTTTTCCTTTCAAACTTTCCCAACTCTTCTGCAGGAATTTTTCTTGCCTAAACATAGGCACTACTTGCCCCTTAAATATATATGTGTATTAAATACTGAATTAGAAGGCAGATAGTGATAACAGATTGAAATAGCTGACCCATATTTTCAGACTTGCACAATCATTTGTCTGAAAAGATCATGTGTGACAATTTGAGCATGAATATACAGCCCGTCAAGACTTCCATATGCACACGGTGGCAAACATGCTCTTTTGTTCTGTTTCAATCATATCTCACTTCCTGAGTCCGAAGATCTAAATTAATGTTTTTAATTGTACCACAGAGTAACTTTTAGAAGCTTATTGTCAAACTGCTCTTTAATGGACTATTTTTGAAATATACAAACCATACTAACTATTGTTGGTGAGAAGACAGTGCCTGCAAGAATAGCTCACACACGAATTCTATGGCAGTTATTACAGACTTAAAAAGCCAGTTTGCCAGTAAATCCACACGTTTTCTTAGCTAATTCTTCTAAATCTGGACACACAAATAACAAGTATTTGAGTAATGTAAAGGGAAAACAATATTTTGGTTCTATTTAATAGTGCTCACTAGTGAAAACTGAGCTGGACTTTAAAGAATTTGTTTTGGTGTTAAAATAATTGTGTTAGGAGCTCTACCTCTCATTTATCTGAACACACAAGTCACTCACTTAATTTTGAAATATTTTGTTTGAAAAGAGTAATAGTATAAAAACAGGGGCACCTACACAAATAAAAACTCATCCTGTGTTTAAAATCTCTAATGCTTACCATGCATTGAGCTGGCATCTGTATTTAGACAGCCAGCTAAATACTGACAGCTGTTTTGACCAGTGTTTTATGTGGACTGATAGAGAACAAGATAATGACATTCTAGACAATGGTACAATAGACAAGAAACAGAGTCATCAAATATTACAAACTTTAAATTAATATATTATCACTATGAATCCTATATATCAGGGAAATAGTAAAAAACAAAAGAAAATACCAAGGCTTTAATTCTAAGCGAGGAAAGACTATCTAATCAATAATGGAAGGAAAAAGCTGGAAGTATGGAGACCAGAAGAAAATTATAGAAGCCAGGAAGCCAAAAAGACTCCTTTGCTTCAGGAAAAAAAGGCCAAACATTTCTGTTAGAAAACTGAAGTGATCAGGTTCTTACTCCTTTGAAAGATTATATCATTCTTCATTTCCTAACACCATGTTGAAGTAATGGGTCAGTGCTTATCTGTGGAAAGTAATGCCACTTTTTGAATTGTTATGTTTAATTTTGAGGTACGCAAGTTCTCTTATATAGATACTATATTCATGCCAATCTGATTCAGCTCTGTTTAGCTGTGGAGCTCAAAATGGTGTTGTTCCATGAAATCAATGTTTCCTTCCTTATCCCCCATGAGGGTAGGTTCACTAGCAGTGGGGAGAAAAAAAAACCCAACCCAACCCAAACTAAAACAAAAACAAAAACGAAAACACAAAAAAACCCAAACAAACAAAAAACAAAAACAAAAAAAAACCAAACCAAAACACACACACACACAAAATATCATTCAAAGGAGGTAAAACTGAGCCTGTATTTAGTCTTAACGCTTCCCTGGAACTTACAATATTGTAAAATATGAAAACTTAACTTTATTGTTGCAAATGCCCAAGTGGATAAAATTGGAAACAATCACTGGATATCAAACTCCAAGTAAGTATAGTTTGACTGCCAAATCTAATGACCTTACACCAACTTGCAACTAAGATCATAAAGTTTTATTTTATCCTGTATTTTGGCCACAAACACTCTTCATTAGCAAAGGCATGGAAATAAAAATGTGGCTGTAAAACCTTGGAATGAAACATGAAATTTAAGTCTAAAAACAAAGATAAAGGTAGTAAATACTGCTGTAAATGATGCCAATTTTCCTGATTACCTAATCCTATGTAGTATATTATTAATTAATAGCCCAACAATTAGAGATGAATGCTGTGGGAGAAGAAAAACACAGAGTTAGCAGAGAAATATAAATCTGTTGCATATCAGGCAGAAAAGGGGTAAATATGTGCAGCTGCCTTTACTTCAAAGGTATGTCAGCTGCATGCTTATTCAGGGAACAAGCGGCCCATAAAGCAATGTTTCCATAGTTTTACAGAGACACAATCCAGCTCAACCACCTCACAGTTACTGATCCCAGGTTCCAGTCAGAGTAGTCACAGACAGAGCTAACCTGTCTGGGCTCTGGGTTCAACCTGTGCTCCAGCTCCTTTGACTTTCCTCTGAGGAAAGGATAGGTGAGTCCACACCTTTGATGTGTTTCATCAATGTGTGAGTTCTACATCTGTGTAGCAGAACTTTCCCATTTGAAATATGACTTGGGTCCAGAGAAGCTGTGGCTGTCCCATCCCTGGAAGTGTTCAAGGCCAAGTTGGGCAGGACTTTGAGCCATGTGGTCTAGTGAAAGGTGACCATTCCAATGTCAAGGGGCTTGGAACTAGAAGATATTTAAGGTCCCTTCCAACCTAAATCATTCTGTGATTCTATGATTTGATAATTGTTATGAAGATGGTTAGACCAGTGGTCAACAATGTTTATGTCAACCACAGTGCTACAAATGGAAGTGTAAGAGGAAGCTTGGCCTTCCTCTTACACTTGTATTGCACCACCAATAAGTAGCACTCAGCTCACCATCAGACATTATTTGTTCAGATATATACCTCTGCATTAGTCATCCAGCTCTCTTTATAACCAGCAGGGACAAATGGCCACAACTGGCACTCTGTGCTATTCTGAATGTCGGCTCTGGGATGAGGTGCACTGCTCTACATAAATGCCTGGTTTTATTTTTCTTCTCCCACAAGTCCTCTCTTCATCCAAAACCCACCACCCCCATCAACAGAATAAAGAACAAACACAAGAAAGGAATATTATGCATAAACTTCTATGTGAAATTTTACTTTGGTGTTACGCAGCTTTAATAATGCAATATACAGAGATGTGAGAGCATGAAAAAAATTGATGAAAACATTTTTTGCTTTATGAAAGAAACATTGCATCATTTTTGAAAGAGATAATGTATTTCCAAGTCAAATATTTTAAAACTTCTATTTTTTAAGAAAGCCTTCTGGTAGCATAAAAAAGGAAAAAATTTCTATTTTCATACCATTTTTCTTAATGTAATTTCAGTATGTTACATTTGAAAGAAAGCAAAAGGTGGGGAAAAACGAAGTCCAGCAGTTGTGTCAATTATTTTTTTGGAAAATGTTTTGAAAAAAAACCAAAACCAGCTGCAATATATCTTCCAATCACTTTACCTTATACTATTTTGAAGAACTGAATTTATATCTAAATATTGAACCAAGGTCAGCTCATTCATGGACGTCATCATCCTGTGTATATTCCAGGCCTTCTCTACCTTTTTTTGAGATCAGAACAACATGCTATCATCAAGATGTGGGAATATGATTTTAGATTTTCACTTTGTTCTACTTCATTCTCAGATAATTTTCTAAAATCTTTTCTCTGTGAATTGCATTTTTGAACTTCTACTGAGAAAAAAGTGGGTATTGGCAGAACTATTTTCAAGATCTCTTTCTTCAAAGCAGCTACTAATAGCTTGCCTAGAGCATAAGTAAAGTTAAGGGTTATAGAGTTAAGTGATAATCAGCATCTGCAACACAACTATTTTAACTAATTCATTTATTTTGAACAAACTCCACATTTTTTATGTCTATTTCTTTAAAAGAAATACAATTCTACTAAACTTTTGAGTGACTTGTTTGGGAACTTTGTTGTTGTTGTTGCAAAGATGTTGCCTGTTCTAATAAATACAGCAATTATTAGGACAGAAAACCACAGTTTATCTCAGATCTTTTTCATCTTATGCTAGTGCTCATCTGTCTCTTTATTACAAAGGAAGCTTAGGAAAGCTAAAATCCTGATGGAGAAATGTCAAATAAGTGTTTACAGTTAGAGTGAATGGAGCTAATACATTATTATATGTCAGTCTGACAATATTTAGAATTAGAGTGTTAAAGATGTGATGGATGTTTTCAACTGAAAAAAAAATTTAAAAGTTATAAACCTCTTTTCTAGACATTTTGTGGTTTGAATTATTATTAGGAATTACCATTCCTAAAGGAGGAAAGAGAAGAACATCAATAAACAATTAATAAAAGTGAAGGAGAGTAAAGAAAATTCACTATTGGGAGTCTCTTTTTTCTCTTTGGAAACATATTTTCCTCTCTTGGTTTTTCCTCTGTTCAGTTGATGAAACTACAAACCTGTGAATGAATATGTATAATTTTTGGTCCGAAAATGTGATGAATTTTTTAATCTTAATGCCTTAAAAATAAAACTTTTTATGCATTTTATAAAAAAAAAAGTGGATTTATTTATTTTTTTAAATTATTATTCCTGTGCTTCTTAATTTATGTCTCTAATTGTTCCATTGGAACAAAAATAGGAAGGGGGGAAGCTTGGAAGGTATGTAGGTGGGCAGGCTGGCAAGAAGGAATGCAGGAAAGCAGGAAGCCATGAAGAAAGGAAAAGGCTGGATTTTTTTGAGCTGAAGAATTTTGAAATGTCACTATTCCAGTCTTTTCTGAAAGATAAAACAACGTTCTAGCCATCTCAGTTTGTACACCTATACAGATTTTTCTTGTCTTTTTTTTTCTAAGTGCAAACATCTGGCCTAAATTTAGGTCTTTCTCTGTAGAAGCTTCTGTACATGCATAAATGTGTGTGCATGTGTGTGCATGTAAAACCAACTCTGGATCACTAGTGGATTTACAGTACTTTTATAATTAGGTCCATGCTCCTGCATGCTAAGAAATCACCTAATTAAATATTGCCATACAAAATGTAGGTGGGCTTAGAGTTTATATATTCTTCTTTATTTAAAAGGTATGTATTAATGTTTGAAAATTCCCGTTTGGTGTATGTAGTGCATTGAGACCAAGGCCAGGAGCATAAAACCACTGCCAACAAAAACTGAATATGTAAAACAGGTTCAGTTAATTCTGCATCAAAGTTTTCTATTGCTTCATAAAAGAAATCTACAACAATAGCAGGAAATTGTAACAAATATGTAATGGGGGAGGGGATACCTTGTAAACCTAATCTCATTCCTGTTTAAATTAATATATATTATAATAGTCTAGAGACCGATGCATGTGGTTAGTCATGTGTTTCAGAGCAGAGCAGCCTTAATCCCAAAAACCAAAGAAGAGAAAGCAGTGGTGGGGGGGCCACCCACGGGGGAGCAAGAAGGGCAGTTTGCCCCAGCTGCCTCCTTGGGCAGAAGGAGAAGGGGTGACTGGGCAGCACATGTAGGCTAAATCCAATGAGTCCCAAAAACATTAGGTTTATATAGTAAAAATGTGTGAATTCTGAGGCTATTTGGAAGACCTTGACTGTCCCAAGAGTGAGTTTCATGATGCAAAAGTCCGTGTCCAAGTCTTCCAGGTGTGCATTGATCCTTGATAAACAGTCCTGAAATACTGTCAGCATTTATGACCCACATGTAATTACTTATACAGTAGTTGCAGGACCTTTCTATAATAAAAGCTATGATAACACTTCTTGAAATCTTGGGCAAACCAAGTGTATTTTTAAAAAACTACCCACATATGGTTTGTAGGTTGAACTAAAAAAAAAACAAGTAGCACTAAATATGCTAGGACAGAAATAGAGTAGAGCTAAGGGAACATTTGATGTTTATGATCAGTGGAGAGGAAGATGAGAAAATGAAACCTTGAGGAAGTGTTGGCCTGTCCAAGGTTCAGATTGGTGCTGGGTGGTACTGTCTGATGCTTCCATGATGCCAATGCCAAATAAACTGTCGCTGTATCTCCTGGTGTGAGATTTACCATTAGACCTTTCAGACAAGGGTGGAATACCCTTGAAATACACTTCTCTCTTGTATTTCCACTTGTGGGATGGGAATCTCATGTTGACACTCTCTCTCTCTCTCAACTTGCAGACTTCATCATGGCTAGACTTCGCAA